>RXPK01000120.1:1223705-1453423 GCA_004143645.1 Protaetia brevitarsis
AGGTCATTGAGAAACTGGTTGCTGGTCAAAATACGTCAGCATTTAGAAGCTTACTCGATCCTCCTCCCTATCAATCTGGGTTCAGATCTGGCTATAGTTGCGTTACTGCATTAATGAACATAACAGACGACATATTTAGTGCAATTGACAATAATAAATAACAGTACTTATTTGCCTTGATTATTCAAAGCATTTGATGTTATTACCAACGATTATTGTTTGGTATTTTGCCTATATTGGTTTCGATGCAAACTCTATTCCTTTTTCAAAACTACTTTAGCGTGCGACAACAGCAATACGAATTAATAATGACTTCTCGCAGTTTAAAAGCTTAAACTCTGGTGTTGCACAGGGAAGTATTTTGGCCCACTAATATATTCCATTTATTCTTCATTTTTATTAAGAAAACTAAAAGTTTTTAAGTATCATATATACGCTGACGATGTGCAGCTTTATCACTCATTCGATGTTGAAGGGGTCGATGCTAGTGTTTCGCAAATGAATGAGACTCCGAACAGTATTTGATTACTTCTTTGCCACGGGCCTTACCTTAAATGCGGCCAAAACCGCCGTTAGTCTCCGACAGTAGTGATCTTGTCCCGTGGATGTGTGCTCTTTTGCTTTCTGTCATAATTTACTATGGTGCATCTCAATGTTGCTCGGGACCGGCAATTGGTATTTTATTTTTTTTTTTAACTATTGTTATCTGTAGTGACTGTTATGTGCGCTTTTATGATTTGTTAGGATCGATACTTATGATTTGATGATATGTGTCTGCACTTGCGTTGGTATAAGCTGTTTTGGTTGATGGATCAGAAGGATGAACATCGCTAAGATGATTCTGATCCTTTTAAGCAGAATTAGCGTATTAGTATTTAATGTTGTATATTAACAGAATACTTATATGTACCTCTTTGTTTCTGCTTAATAAATTATATTATTATTATTATATTATTATTATTATTATTATTATATGAAAAAACATAGTTCTGTCACAGTTAAATTCTTGATAATTTCTTTCAGTATTTTGTTAATACTTTTTTATCTTAATTTGATTTGCATAATTTGAATATATTTCGTCCATCAAGGACTTCGCTTAATAATAATTGTTATTATATTGATGTGTGCACATCATAGTTATAAGATCATTTATTATTTTACGTGCAGGAAGATATATTTCAGTTTAGCTTTTTTATTATTTTAAAGAATTAATTTTTTTTCCGTTTTTCATTATTCTGTTTCATTTTAATTATTAATCACCTCGGGTTGGGTGAATAGAAGCTTTGTGCTTGCTTTTAGTTTTTGATTTTTGTTTTTTACTATTTTTAGTATTTATTACTTAATTTTTAAAAAAAAAATATAGAGATGTAGCGAACTTTATGTTGGTCACTGTATAATTTCGAACTCCAATTTGGATTACAGTTTTGCCTATGTAACGGTTCGCGTATTCTAATTTAAATTATAGAATGTCGACGAGATTACATTATAATATTAATTCATTTCCCTTGTCCTACGCCCTGAATAACTCTCGCGTTTTCCCACTTGATGCATTATTCAAACGTCAGTCGACCAACAACGCGCTATTCGAAATTAAACCGGGGGCCATCGGTGCTCGGCTAGATATTTAGATGCACATCGCTCCCATCGTTGAGCTACCGTTTAATCCTCTAGAGCAAAACAGGAAGCGCATATACATATCTAAATACCTTAGAGGCAACTTTGTCAGGCTACTGTAATTGCCAGTACTGAGCCGCCTCGAAGCCAAATCAGTAAGCGCACTTATCGTGATAGGAATACTTTAAGAGTCGGTATGAATTCTGCGAGAGTATAATGTGGGTATCTACATGTATACACTATGGCTTGTAGGGTCTCAAGCTTGTAATAACAACAACAACAATCATTATGTTTGCTAAACTTATATGGGCACAACATTTGGTGATCGACGTGAATGCCATTATTTCATTATTTTCAAGTTTGCGTTGTTGTTATCAAGTCCAGTTTAATAACTTGACTTCGACGTTTGATCATTTTCTGTCGTGGTATGTACCAACCACTCATATTACTATCACTATATCGGGTATCTAATCCGCACCTTCCCGTTCATTCAGCGAATGATGCTTTTAGTGCTTATTAGTACGTGTAGATACCACCCCTATTAACACTTTCTTCCCATATCCATAACTATTGTAGTGGCTTCACTTTTCGAGTACTGTACAGCTCTAGCTTTGTAATCTAGGTCAATAATACTTCCGCCTTCTTCGCATGCACGTTCCGTATCTTCATAATTGTCTTCTTCATTTTCTACTGATTCTTCTAGAAATTGCACTTGGTGTGATTCAAACCCCAAACGCGTTACATCTTCAAATGAAAAGATGCTGTTCTGTTGAGTAACTACAATTATATTTTGCAAGGCATTATGCAACTCACATTCTTCTGGTCTTGAAGGAATTATTGCAATATTTAAATTAAATTATTCATTTAAATCGTCACAAGTCATGTTGAATGCCTTAGCTATATTAATTACAGGCGTTGTACCAAACTACAATTGCGCGCAGCACGACACATAATACATCATTTGAAACGATTGTCTTATATATAGGGGAGAGTGGGGCACGTTCGGGCACTAAATTTTAAAAACGGATTATATTGTTATTTAATGGGGCATGGAAAGTTTCTCATATACACTTAAACAGTACACATTTTATAGGAGATACTATACAGGTGTAATCAAATAAAAAACTAAATTTGCTTACCGTTAACTACACGAAATATAAAGCACAAACCCAACCGAAACCGGATTTCATCATTAAAGAATAAAAAAAAAGTAAATTTAGAGCCAAAAATTCTTTAGTCCGGGCCTGATGCAAGGAAACGTCATGTTAAGCACCCGCTAAAACGTGGTATTATGTAAATACATTGCACTCATTTAGTATTATTCTTAATGGTAGCCGTAAGTTCATTTAACGTCATTCTGAATAAATAAAGGCCCTTTGTAAAAATAGCAAAAACTGAGGCATTTTAAATTTCTTCTTTCATAAAATAAATATTCCTTTTTTGTTAAGAGCATTCTACGTAAGTCTACAAAGTATTATTTTTAATATTCTCTAAGACGTTCGAGTTTCACCGGGATATGCGACTTCAGTAGTTACAAAAAAACGTAATATTTTTCTTTTCTTTGTCGAATCGAGAGTTAGTTTTAATAAACGGTACACAATGAATCTGAGTTATTTCTTTTGGATTTATTTAATCATATAACGCAAAATGAATTGAATCGAATTACAACAGAAATAAATGTAGATAACAGAAAATTTGCAAACACGCCTTTTACTATGATATATCGCGCGAAAATAGAAATCTATACATTCCCGCGCTTTTGCCGATGCATCAAGCGTCGATTTTCTTTATTGAAATCATGATGTCCTGAGAAGATCGTTTTTTCGAGACGGGAAGAATTTAAATAAAATGTTCGAAGTGGCTTGCATTTCCAAGCGGCGATCCACACAAAACTAACAGCGGTAGTGGCTGAATGATGGTGGTATGTGGGGATATACTCGGGACAGCATTTAGGTTGGGCACAGGTGCGGCTCTAGCCCACGGCATTTATAAAATATTTTTTTCTCGTTAATGCTTACAGATAGACTCCCTGTGCATTAAGGCTTTTTGATCGTATATGATTACAGCTGCTAGATATTATTATATTTACCCCTATATCTGATACACCCTGTATAAGAAATACGATAATGTTCCATGATTTTTATAGAATATGCCTTTTTTTTCAAAATAGCATTTATCCGAATCTGCTCCATACCGGGGCACTTCCGGACAACACATGGGGCACATCCGTACATAGCTAAATTAAACACAAAAACATTGATAAACAACTCTTTTAATCACAGTTTTTAAATTTTCAAATAAAAAGCAATACTAAGCCAACTATATTAACTGAAATGTTTAAATTATTAAACGTGCAGCAAAATTTTGAAAAAATCCAGACTGTTAGCGGTTCCTTTAATGTTAGTTGGTTGAGGAAGCTTAGAGATGATATCGTCGCAATTGATAAGAGAAATATCACAAATCCTAGTCTCCTTTCTTGCGCAAAAAATTTACCTCATGCACCGTAGTCACCTCTTAAACTACCCCGACATAGCACTTTATGGTTTTCTTGGTAGCAAACTTCACCAGAATGTAATGTCTTAAGAATATGCTCTCATCATCCAATATACCTTGGAAAAGATCTCATTCATCCAAGTTCTATCAAAAACACTGTCCTGACCAGCATCTTCGCATATAGTGGACTTTCCTTTCTTATCCTTGATAGGGTTCTCGAAATCAGAAGAATCACTGGACGATCCAACTTGCTTCTTCTGTATCTTATTTCTTCATTTGAAAAATTTGCCTTTTTGCCCGGTGCGCTAACTCTTTTCTCTTTTTGTCAAGGTCTTCCTCTATTCGATTTTTTTCTTCTGAATAGGTGTATATATATAACTTAACGATAACTTTTGTGTTTTGCTTTAATCAGCTGATAACGTAATATAAATCTTTTGTATTTTTGTAACAATTAACCAACCTTAAATACATGGTAATATTGAAATATTGAACGGTATAATTATTTCGATTGAACCGTTCCCGAACCTACGACTGGGGTTGGTAAAACTTAAAATCTCAGAAGCGGCAATTGTAAAAATTTTCACAAAATTGTGTGTGCAAAGATGTTTTAAGTGGCTATCAAAATAACTACTAAAAAATATAGCAATCCATTTAAAATAAGGAAGTTAGAGGTGGCTGCGGAAATTTGTAACACCCTGTATATAAATAATTGTATATGATGCGCAGTGATACTATGTATGTATAAAAAAAGTTTACCTTCCTATCTTTGATAGTTTTAAATAAATTAATCAAGATATAAATCTTTATAAGCACTTTTCTGAGGATATAGTACTAGAAGAATAAATGACTTTTTTTTTATTTGATGTTGAATGTTTATTATTTTTTAATTATATTTATTATTAAAAAAATTATAATGGGAGATACTTCCTTCCCAATTATTAGCTTCTCGGGAAGACAGGTTACGTCTTCTTTTGGACCATGTTATCTGCAGCAAATTATGTTAATTTTTTTTTAATATCCGTTAATAATTTCAGAGATATTCCTAAAAATTGAAAATTCACGCAAACTTTGAAGGGGGAAGTGCCCCTAAATTGGATGATTGATAGGAAAAAAAAGCGTATCGCTTCTACCAGTCTGTAGAGTTTCATTGGAATCGGAATCTCCCATTAGTTTTAAATCAACCTATCAATTCTGAAATCTCTAACTAAGGGAATAGGGGATGGTATTTCGCAGAAAACAGCTCGTAAATTTTCTAGCTAACTTCCATACAACGCGGAAACCTAATTTATTAAATGAGTCGTGACACTCCGACAGCAGCATATCTCAATTTCGCACTACTTCCGATCTAAGTGCCATTTTTGTTCGTCCACAATCGGATTTTGTTTGGCGAGGGTCACTTCTGCATCTGTCGCTCATAACGATGGAGCCCTACATGCATTTCCCCTACTATTAGACAATGAAAGTATGTGTACGCAGGCACATGCGACGATTCAACTTAATCGGGTTCTATTTACATAATACTGGATTTTTCTCGTTTAGCGGATTATGGAGAAATCTATTGCGTTTTGTCACTTATTCATCAAAAGCGCAGCTTTAAGCCAACATAAATACCACATATGGTTGAAAATCTGAATACGATCTCTATTCACAGATACTTTTTTGACTGTTGCCGCAGAATGTAGGACAAGCACCCCTGATACTGACGATTCATTATTGATTTTATTAATGTTTTATTTCATTTATTACCCTGAGTTTACTAGCTTTAATATATTATTAAACTCTTTACAAGCATAATATTAACTTTATGCTCTGAAGAAAGAAACGCGTAAAAAACGAGGTTTACAAATTATATTTTTTATATTTATTTTTTTTTCTTTGCAGAAATATCTCTAATGTGGAAATATGCTAAAAACTTTGTGCTGATTAAATAAAACAACATTAAGCAGAGCGCATCGTGATGATGATGATAAAGATACAAATAGACGCGCTAATTATTATTAAAAGTATATAATTTACTTTTTTTTTCGTTGGGATGTCGATCGGGTTAAAGAAACGAATTTCTGGGTGAAAGCATTTTAATTTTTCTTGCTACGTTTCGTTGCTTGTTAACAACATTTTCAAGCACTTTTTGATGTTATTTTTTTGCATTGTGTTTTAACATTGATATCTTATAACTGGATAACAATATATAACATACAGTATAATAACAGTAATAACAACAAGGTCAGTTTCATTTAGTCAAGTTGTAAAATAGAATATGTAAAATTACAAGTTTCGCTGAATTTGATAGTATTGATCAATATATTTTCGTTTGCCCTTTCACATGTTAACGTCTCTTAAAATTTTAAAATGTTATTTGTCTCAACGTTGATGAAGCTTTTAAATCTGAAGTTAAATTAAAATAGTTCACAGATGTAATTTAAAAAAAAACCACATTCGAAAAGTTAGAAGCAACGCAGAAAATCAGTATTAAAAGATACTTAAAAATGTTGTAATGCAGCTACGAAACATCATAGTAGTAGTAAAGATGTACTAGAAGAATCAATTGATTTATTATCCTGACCATATTCCCAAAAGAAAATGAAGTAAACTAATTACATAATTAAAAAATCAATTTCAATCAATTCTATATCTAGAATTTACGAATTTTTAAAATTAAATTTATGACCTGTTTTAAATGAATGTGCAGATAAACCTATGGAAAGCTTGCCAGAGTTGACTTCATATTCGTGTTGTTTAATGAGTTTTTCTGAATTTTGGGTACTTTAACCTACATATGTATATGGTATCAATATTAAGGCAATTAATTTTATAGACAAAATTTCTAACTGCTAAAATGTGAGTTTTATCCCTAGGATTGGTCAGAAAAAAATTGTGAATTTTTTTTATTATATGTTACTATATGATTAGTTTGGTCTTGCATATGTATGTATTATGTATTACAAGGGTGATATTACACTGCGACCTAAAAGATCTATTGTGTTCCCTGTTCTTGCTGTTTTACAGCTGGCCTTCCAATTCTATTCCTTTCAGAAAGTGTAGGATATCAGAAGGCCCCAAATTAGGTATAGTCTCCCTCTTCATTTCACGTGCTCCAGATGCAACGCCCTTGAGTTGCATAGTGCTACGCAATTTGAGAGGGGATGGTTGCCATCCTGTTCCCCAATCTGCTCCAGCCGTTTTACTCCTCCCTTTGTTCCTTCCTTATGAGGCACTCTCACTTTAGTAGTGGAAGGCTTCTTATGGAGGTCCAATTCCTGTTTATTAGCGATGTCGTCCCGCTAATAAACGTCGTTCCTCCATGGTTGATCCCACGAGTAGCTAGGGAAGAAAGGTCCACCTCCACAGAGCCTCGCACGCAGAGGTCAGGCTAAATACAACGGGGTGCTCCAGGTGCCTCAAGGTTGGACTAGTAGACTGATCTTCTATCCAGCCACGCATCCCATCAGCCTAGTCTGCCACCTTAGGATTTAGGTTCTTGTTGAGGTTGTCTTCTCTCGGTCCGTGCAATTAAGCCAAGACCCCCATCCTTTCGGAACCTGGTTTAACAGTTGGGCTTTCGGCTACTGAAAGCAACAACTGGCATCGTTGTAGAACCCTATGCAAGCCCTTAGCCACGACACGACAGCTCGGGTGAGGGGGGAGTGGTTCACGACAACGGTGTTTATTCACACTTGGTCCGGTTTTAAGCAGAGAACGACGATCTTATAGCGCCACTAACCATCTCGTCTTGGCGAACTCTGACAAGATGGCCTTTCCCCTATCCACCACCCGGGGACGCGCCTGGTAGGTACTCCCAACTCCCGGTAGTTTTGTCGTTAAATGTGTTTTCAAGTCTTCTGTTAGATATATCTAATTATCAGTTTAATTCTGCTAGTGTGAGTGTCCCTTTGCATCTTTTATTTTGTTATGTCTTGATTATAATGGAATAAAGATTTATTGATTAAAAATTTGAGATAGTTATTATGAAGAAGTCTTGTTTTTTAAGTAATTTAAATTCTTTTTATGAAACCCACCAAGCGACATTGTCAAAATTTTTTGTTTAATATTTTTTATAATATTAATTTTCATACAAAAAGGATTGTTTGAATTGGAAATGTAACAACCTGTCAAGAACTGGTGGGTTTCACATACAAGTCTAAAATGTTTCTGTGATTCTCTATTCTTGTTTCAACCTCTACATATGGGAGTGCACCATCGGTTTGTACTTTCATAGTAAAATTAATTCGTTCATTTATTTTGTTGAATTGTCTTAATACATATCATATTTTATCTTTGGGTACTATTAACTAATAGTCATCCACTTTGGTGGTCACAAAGGCTACTCGGAAGTCAAACTGCCCCAACACCCTATTAAAAATACCATCAATAACTGTATTCGCCAATATGGGACTCATAGGATCTCCCATGGAAGTTCCAAACGTTTGGTTATAAAACAAACCATTAAACACAAAGTAATTAGTTTCCAGCCACAACTGTACATGCATCAGTATATTGTGATATAATCTCCCAATAATGTTTAAGTTGTTCAATAACATAATCTTAAAGAGATTTAACATCAAGTGAAATGCATGTATAAATTATCTGGGAAAATAACATTCTTCATTTAATAAATTCTAATGAATTTTTAATACCAAATCTAAAGGAATTTCTTAGATTATTCAATATATTGCCAAAAAAAATTGACAGATTATAAGTAGGAGCGTCAATAGTAGAGACTATAGGTCTTAACGGTATGCCCGGTTTATGAATTTGGGGCACACCAGAAATCTTAGGTGATTGCCCATGTAAATTCTGATTAGTTTTGTGTGTTTGTAAGTTATCATATTTATATTTATTTTCGTTCTCTTTCAGGTGAGTTCCTCTAGGATTACTTACTGAAAATGTTCGCCTGTCAGGTAACATATTTATAAGAATTTTTTTTTTTTAAACAAATAAAATATAGCTTTCCACTAATTTGAATCACCTGCCACTAAACGGTATAAAAAAACTAATCGTTTTTAAGTTTCTATATTTTATTTTTTCTTGTATTTCTTAATAAACCATAGAAATTGAACTAAATGCAGTTTTTATGTAAGTATTTGCTGAAAGTTTAATCAATTTCGATAAAAAAGGAAAACAATAATTAAAAATAACATTAAAAACTAATCTTTCTGTACTGTTTGTAAAAGATACTGTTGTACTTTGTACTATGTTTTGTATGTATTACAATAATCTTCCGTTAGCGAAAAGCAAAATCACGCTACATAAGAGAAATGTAGTTCTAGATGAAATGCGTCTTTTATTTCAGCAAACTGCCACCAGGAGTTTCATTGGCATAGCAATTAAAAATCAGGAATGGTTGATTTTTTCTTATTGAAGCATTTATGTCATCGACAACATCGACATTTTTACCTTAAAGAAAAATATAAATTTGGACAAAAAAGGTTGTATTGTTTCACGCGTTATCGCTAATATGAAAATACATACTCCTCAATAGCTTTATTGTATTTGTGTATTGAGCTTGTCTTTATGCAGTGAGGACGCCTGGATTGGAATAAATTCATTAAAATTCAGAAGTTTGTTTTTTAGAAAAACGCTCGGACACGTCAATTTTTATTTTTGGCTGCAGGTTTTTTATGGTAAATTCCTATATACAGTGTGGCCCAAAAAATAAGTTCGACGACCAACTAAATTTTTTTAAATGAAAACGCCTATTTTTTATGTCATTTTTGAATTCTGCATCAACATTCCAAGAAGTTTTATGTTATCATGCTTATACATTAACTCAATAATTTTCGAGAAAATTTGACTATTGATTTTTTCAAAATTTGTGAGGACGCACGGATTGGAACAAATTAATCTTAAAATTTGGGGTTTGTTTTTTGGAAAAAAGCTCGGATAGATTGATTTTTTTTACTTCTGGCTAAGGTTTTTTTTTTTTTTCATGGTACATTCAATGCATACAGTGGTGAGCCAAAATAAAATGGTGACTACTCAACTATTTTTTTTAATGAAATACCTGTTTTTATTTCTTTTTTGAATTCTGCATTCAAATCCGGGTATGTTTCTTGTATTAGATCCTATACCTAAATTCAATATACGAGGAATTTACGATTGATTTCTTTCAAATTCTGAGGACGCGTGATTTAGAGCAAATCATTTAAAATTCAGGGGTTTGTTTTTGTAAATTTATTTAAAAAAAACAAATCAAATTAATCCTTCAAATTGTTGACCATTAACTTCCGGCAAGTCGATATTTAGTTTCTTGTAACACTTTAGTTAAAGTTTGCGGCTGGATTTGTTCTATTTCGACTCTAATTCTATTCTTTAGTTCTTCAATTTTTTCTCTTTTATTGAGGTATATTTTGGATTTCAGATAACCCCACAGATAAAAATCTACTGGGGTTAGGTCCGGAGACCCAACCGGCCATTCGATATAACCTCTCTTTCCGATTCATCTGTTTGGGAAAATATTATGTAGGTAATCTCGTACTGTTCGCGAATAGTCGAACCATATCGAATCTTCCGATACATTTGGGTTCTCCCAATTCGGGTAAAGTGCATTTGAACTTGGTATTACGGAATTTTGTACCAGATTTAAATAATTTTCAGAATTAAGTGTTCCCTCAAAAAAAGGGGCGAATAATTTAGGTACCCGCAATTCCAGCCCATGCATTTACTTTTTGAGGGAATTGTGTACGACTTTCCATACTCCAGTATGGGTTTTCTGGTGCCCAATATCGACATTTTGCGTGTTTATCGAACCATTCAAACAAAATGTTGTTGCTTCGTCGATAAAAACGATCTTACTCAAAAAATACGGGTTGGCATTACATCTATCCATGATTATTTCGTAAAATTCTAATTTGCAGCTGAGATCATCTTCAGTAATAAGTTCCTGAACTAAATGTATTTTGTATGGGTACTATTTGTGCTTGTGTAAGTATTTTAGAACAGACGGTTTACAGACTGATTGGTCTTCAGCTACTTGTCAAGTTTGCTTTTTGCGGATTTTCTTTAAAGTGGGCAAAATATTCAATTGTGGTGTCCTGTGGAATTGGATAGATGGTTGGTTTTGTAACTGTCTCTTATATATATAAAAAATAGATGTTTTCCGTTTGAAAAAAATGTAGTTGGTAGTCGTGACTTATTTTTGGGCCACACCAGCATATATACATTTACCGTAAAAAAAAACCCCAGCTGAAAACAAAAATCGACGTACCCCAGCGTTTTCCAAAAAAAACAAATCCGTGAATTTTAAATAAATTTGTTCCACCCACGCGTCCTCACTGTCTATGTATATAATGTATTTTGTCGGTTTACAAAATTTAATTTGTTAATTTAGTAATGACTAACAACATCAGGTTGTTTTAAAAATAATGTTAAATATAAATATCACATAAAGTAAAACTTGACACTGTCACGTACATTTATGTTTTAATTACCCACTAGGTTCATGTTGTATGTATTGTGATCTTAACATCTAGAAAAAGACTGACTGTCGAAATGTCGATGACTTAAATGTTCAATAAAGAAAGCCAAGAGTCCACTATTCCAGATTTTTAATTGATATTTATGTCTCCGTATATTTGGTGTGTAAAGAAGTCAGTTTGGAAATAATAATAATAAACAAGCTTTTCCATTCAGCTTAGTGTTTACATTTAATATTCGTAAACTCCATCTCTTCTTTAATTTTTCTAATAAAGAAATTCTGTGAAATATCTAAAATCGTAGTTGCAATATTCATACATAATATAATCATTTAGGCACTACTATTGCGAAAATACCATTCGTAAAGGTTTTAACTTTATAACTTCAGATATTTTCAGGAAATAAAATAGGCCATTTTACACCGCACTGGGATTTCATGTTTATTTAAAGCGCTTTAAAAGCTCTCCTCTTCCATCGAATCACTTGCTCACGTAATCCATATTCCCTGACTTGCAGTAGAACTTGTGCAACATGCATGATAACCGGTTTGTAGCATGCAGGGCGCGTGATATATGATCCACCCTATCCCGCACCGAGTTTAGGGTCATTAAAAATTACACATTTAAAATTCGATACATTTACGACAAGCTGGGGGAATGGCCGGTAACGGGATAGGCTCATGTGGGTTCACAAACCCCGATGACGATTTTAAAGGGGCTAAAGCTATACTGGTCGTCAGTAATCGTTCAAATTTCGACTGGGCATTCTCTATTAAGGATTAAATGGGATTTGCATTTTCAAGCATGACTTATTAAGATGTTAATTGCACCTAGAGTGTGTGCTTTATTAGACGTGTAATGGTGGCGGAAAATGCGGGCGGTCCGTGATGGTATAAAAAGTATTAGAGAAATTATTTACTGTGGGATAGGTGCTTGAAAATTTCAAGCTTGTCGTCCGTATGCATATTTATGAACCACCTGCATGTAGTTTTTTAGCACGAGTTTGAATAATGTATTATTTGGTGAAGTGTATAGGTATGCCTTTTACGTGAGACGAGTTTCAGTTTTTGAATATGTAAATTTTAGATCTTGTCGCTTTATTATTAAAATTCTTCCATAAATTTGCATTAATTTTGATACATTGCAACTTTGAAGGTTTACACATATTGATTTTCAATCAATATATAAATTCTACAGCACCTGTGTTATTTAAATGCCAAAATATCTGCCACTATTGCAAGTGTTTTAATTCCCTAGTCATTAATTTAAAATGAACTGATAAAAAAATTGTGAATAACGATCGCTTCTGATCAATCCGCAAATTAATCTTAAGTATATTAATAGGCAAGTGTTTCTCTTAATTTTTTTACTGATTTGAAAAATTATTTTATTCCATCTCATATAGGAGCAGATGAAATTATGTAAGGTAGATAGATAACTAACAAATCTGGCGCTCAAGACACATAATAAACAGAAACGACAACAGTTGATTCCTTAATCCGCCATGCTCTTATCTTATTTTGGTTCAGAATGCTCCCAGAATATGTGTGTAGAAAAAGAGTGCGTTCTATTATGTTAGAAATATCGTTGATGTTTTATCAAAATGGAAATTTGTAATATTTGTATTAATATATCAGGCATATTTATGTACGAATTTATACGTAATTTCGATAAGGATAAAATGTAAACAGATTTAGCGTTACGAAATGGCGATTTGGTGTTTGCGCACAAATCCTATTGGCATAACAAATACAATGTTTAATTAGCATAAGAATACGAAAAACATTTTAATTGTAGGTACACAAAGGAAAATTGCTGATATACTAGAATTTTACATAGAGATATATTTTCCTTGTATGTTGGCTGTTGCCTTCTCTAAAGAAAAACCAGCCCGCTGTTCATTACTCATCTTTCCTACATTAGCAGGAAAGAAATGCAGATATGAATATAAACAATGAACTTTGAGCAACATTTGACACCCTAAACTTTTTTATAGTTTTCTAGAAAGTTACACACGATATCTTTCACTCTTTTGATTTTCCAGAAAATGTTTGCAAACATTTTTAAAAGAAGTCAATGCTGCCAGCTTTAAATCATTCATGGTACGTTCAAAATTTTCATCTTTGTGGACCAACAAATATGCTTTTGCAAACTTTCGCATCGGACAGCTTTGGAAACTTGTCCCCTAAAAGTATTTAAAGCAGTTGTCTTCTTTTTCTAGTGCTTTCACAAACTATTTAATCAATTCTAATTTAATATGTAGACGGGGTAGAATCACTAAATTAGAATCAATTAATGGTGCGAATTTTATATTAAATTTTCAGGAAGAATGTTGGTCTGTGGCTGCCATTCTTTTAGTTGGTAATGTTGGTGCTGGCTCGGATATCTTAGAGCCCCAAAAAACAATTACCTCCTTCAATTCAAGTAATAAGGTAAATAATGGTGACCACAGATTTTCCAAACCGGATTTGAACATTGAATTAGATTCAATACGGTTGACATACTGTCATACGTTTCTTTTGTGTTTGTCAAATAAGCCAATGAAATTGATGGTTTCGTGTTACCATTATAAAGTAAAACGACTTTGAGATATATTTTCGACGAGTCGATAAACAATCGTAATTCTGCAGGGTTATAGTTATATTCAATACTCATTTCATACAAAAGTCCATTTACGTGAGTGCAATAACAGAAATTGCTTACAACTTTGTAAAAAGAATTGATTTTTTTTGTGACGATTCTTCCATACAGAAATTCTTGCAGTGGAATTAATGTAAAAGATTCTATTGTTTTAATCGAGATCCTAAAATTTGTGATTTTTGTTTGGTTAAACCCAAATTCGGTATTATTCAGATTTGTTTGAGTAATGAGATGTGGTTCTCATTACTAGAGTTGGGCAATTGTCCTGCGGAGCAGGTACGTATTGCGACGCGGGCCTCAAATAATGTAATATAAATAAAGCAGATCAATCATATTATCATAACTTAGTATGTATTTATAAACCATAAGTCATTAATAGACAAAGCGGGCAAACAAACGGGCCACCTTGCGATGCATTCATATTTTATATCACTACATATTTAGATAAAATATTTTTTTTTTATTTTTTATAAGAAAAACAGGCACTGTTATTACTACTTGCAACTCTACGGTTCATCTGCTTTTTTGGAGTACATGAGTTGGAGCGCACGTTCTGAATACGTACCTGCCGCGCCGGAATATTTGCCCAACTCTACTCATTACTCAAACCTCAACATACCTCAGGTCAGTTGAAAATGAGACATTCAAAACATCGTTAATATCTTCTTCGTCTGTGGACTTTGCAAAAGTTAGAAACTCAAAATTAATTTTTTTTCAACGACTTGCTTATAGATGGAATGTGCGGGTACGTTGCTTTGTGTTTATTTTTTTTTGAAAAGTCTTAATGTTTTAAGGCAGAAGTACACACTGAAACATTTTTAGTGAAATTCTTGTACGACTTTGGGGCAATTTTGTGCCCCTAAAACCGTACAGGTATTTTGCTTTTAAAAATAATATTTCTAACATTCTAACGATAAGTAATTTTTCGAAGGTTTTTTAATGTATCCTGGAATATTCATAATAAAATTTCGAAATGTGGGTAACTTTTCCAAGATCTTTTCATGTAGGCTGGATTATTCACAAATAAAATTTCTAAAGTTGTGATAATTTCCATAGAAGTTTTACTTGTTTAAAGGTAAAATTACATAGAAAAGTATCTCTGATTTTTTTCTAACAAAATATGAAAATTTCTAATGCTTACCCAAAATCACTGCACGACAGTAGTTACCCATTGCCTCTTCACATCGGCGGTTAATTCGCAAAAATCAATGGCCACCGTATGCAATGAAACTTTTGTGATAACAGCTCCTAAGAAATATTTATCTGGCAAGTACTAGATGAATATTTGATAACTATGTTTGCCATGTAGAAAACTTATATCTAGTATGGAAAGTTAGTGTAGTGAAATAGGCACAGCAATTTCTGTACTTGTAGAATATGTTTAATGTATTTGCTGCTATAAATCAGAAAACTTTGCTATTACAACATCATGACTTGATGATTTACAGATTTGTAATAGAATTTACGTAAATCTACTAATATTTTATCTGGAACTGTACCGACTCTGTATCAAATAAATAGTTTTTTTAAGAAAATTGTAAGTACTTGATATCATACATCCAAAAAATATTTTTTTTTTTTGCTATTAAGGTAATTTATTTGAATAAAAGATATTATTTCACTGTAATTCCAAATTGTAAGAAATGTTAAGCTTTTCCTGAGAGATGTTAATATTTTTCTTAGTAATATTACAATGCTAAAGATTTTTTTCTAAGACAGAATTTTTTCCATTAATATTTACGTAAGACATTTTGTACATCTACCCCCATTGAATGCGGAAAATTATCCAAAAAAATGATTTTTACCAAGAAATATTACCTAAATTTTTTAGTGTGTGGGTGAATTTTTTACAAATCATGCTGAATTAATTCCAACGTGCATGCAAGTTGTTTCGGATGTTCCATTTTACATAGCGAGAGCTAAGGATTTTAAAAGCATTAAAAGAACAACAAACATTTTCTAATATGAATTAATACCTCTACTAATAATCAGTATAATAGTTCTAAAATGACAGACAAATAGTCCACGTGTGAGCCTAGTGTCATTCTTACTCGTACAATCTAGGTTCGCATGACGATCGCCTTGATTATTCCTTTGTCGCTTGAAAATTACTATATTTATGACTTTAATTTTCCAAAATGTAAGAATTTTTAAATTTTTCCCAAGGGATATTAATATTTTTCTTGGTAATATTACAAGCTAGAGATTTTTTTTTATAAGAAACAGAAATTTTCCCATAATACACACGTAAAATACTTGTATTATGGGAAAACTTCTAACATTTCGACATTTTCCTTAGTGTCTGTACTTTTACCCCCAACCAGTACGGAAAATTATCAGAAAAAGTGATTTTTACCAAGAAAAAATTACCTAATTTGTGTGTAACAGTCCATCACGTGATTTGTTGGTTTGCGCGCCCAAATCACTGACTTTTCTGATAGGATTCCAAAGAATTCTTGTTTTAATTCCACTGAGTTAATTTGACGTGTAGTGACGTTGTGAAGTAAAAGCCCATTGAACAGCAATTTTTATCAGTATTGCAGCCATCGTTTGGTAATAAAAAATAATTGTTTAGGCTTCAACACAAAATATGAAAGATTTTTCTGCTTTGTAAATTGAAAACTTTACTTGTTTGAGTCAAGAGAGGATTTAATTGATATGACTATAAATGTATTTAATTTAACTTGAGATTTAGTACCTACTGGATATCCGAACATTTTTTACAGAACTACTATTCTTTTTTTGCATTGCAACAGCTGTGAATGTATTAGAAATTAATTATTATATACCAGAATCTTTAATTTTAGAAGTCATTGGCACTCAAATTCCTAAAAAGTTCAGAATCGTTAGTGCAAATCCTCATGAATTATCACGAATCAGTATTAATCCATTACGATCATATTAGACGAACTTTTAATTTAAGGAGTCATTTGGATTCGAATTACTGTGGAATTACTAATCTAGATATCTAGAGTAAAGTTAAGTAGATAAAGTCAAATTTAGTAATACAATATTCGAATAATAAGTATACCTACCTAAATATACAATAGAAAAATTGCATTTGTAGCTTTTTGATTAAATTAATTTTAAGTCACATATATTATTAAGTACTAGTAATGTATTGGTTTGGCTGGTTATCTCATTTAATCAAAGAATTTCTATTTATTTCGTAGATGTATGTTACATTTGCAATAACTCCATGTTATTCTACAAAGCCATACAATAATAACACCATATCATAACAAGAATACCATTGCTTGTTTATATCAATTGCATGCCTTAGCTTTCTCCTGTTACCCAATTAAACATGATACAATGAACCAGCGCCAGCGCCTGCTTTTATTATTAATTGACGTGCAACATAGTTAGAAATGCATGTACATATGCGATTTGTGTTTGGTTCTAATAATTTCTGTTTAACAAGCAATTTGCGTCATTTTCTCCTATATTTATAGGTGTAACACAGATACATTTGCGTATGCTATATACAGACATGATCTATAACCGAAAATAAAGCTTGCCCCTATTAAATGACACAGTCTCCAATAATGTATCTGGAACACATATGGTTGTTGTAATTTAATAGCGGTGAATAATACTTTTTTGCCTGTTCTATACAGTGAATATCATAGCATAACATATCATATTTAGATGGAATTAATGTGTTGTAGGGAAAAATTTGTATAAGGAATAATATTAAGCCATTGTCTATTTATAGTTATCCCCATACATATATTGCTTTTTATATTGCATACTTTATATGCATCACGTTAATTTAGTTTAAGGAATGTTGTAGTAGAATATACTTTACCAAGTTTTATTATTATGCAGAATAATAAGTTAAAATTATTCAAGAATGTGCAGTCAAGAAATATTTCATATCCTTGAGATAACTAAAGCTTCTTAAGGTGGTTAAGACAGTTCCAAGATCAAAAAATGCTTTTTATGTTTATTTTGTTTTATTGAAATAGGTGTTTTCTTTCAATGAATGGCTTTAGGTCCTGCATTTTTCAACAGCGGGACGTGCCTTAAATTACTTATTAAAGATATCGCATTAATTGAAACAAGCAAACAAAATAGGAATTAACAAAAGTGGCAATAATGTTGTAGCGTAAAAAAAAAGGTCCTAATACTGAATGAACGAGGAATGATTGATCATTTGTTTTTTTTTTTTAGTAGTTTCATCCTGATATCCCCTTCCCTAAGTTTGTCCTTGCCGAACACATAAAAGGTGGCAACCTTAATCCGTATACAAAATTTTATTTTCCTTACTTTGGTAATTTAATGCTAAATTCGGCCGACAGAATGATGGCGCACCCGGTATATATATTATTGTGAAACATAGGATGAAACCAATCACAGTAGATATAATTATTATTTTATGAACACACACCTGTTTGTAAATCCAGTATATATTGGGTGTTAATTAATTTGCACCGTAGTCGTGGTGATTAGATGTATAAATTTATCGTCTGGTAAGTATATGATTTCAATATAGTTTCCTTGGTATCGATGCTACTTCAAAGGGGTGGAATACTCTATTCGTATTACATAAACGAATTGGGCTCCAAGGAGACGCGGTTGTTGATAAATTTTTCTTTAAACAGATTATTCATTTTTGATCAAATCGAGTAATTAAATTATATTTCTGTTATAAATTAAAGGGATCTTCTTTGTGAATTGATGTTTTTACTATCGGGCTAAAAGAATATGGAAGACACGTTAATATTATCCATCATCAGAAGAAATTTGCTAATACTTGGTACCTTTTCTTTTGTGGAACCGTACATGTGTTTGCTGTCTTGAGTATAACGATACACTTTGGATGCTTTGACGGAGATTTTACCTGGTTTTCCTGATATTGGCGTTATACTGTTGATGTGGATTCTTTTCTGCAACTTCTTCGGTTTGTCACTGCGAAGAAACTCCATTCTGAAATGCTTTGGGCTGTATGCAAGCTGATGATCGAGTTATTTTGTCTAATTCATGTTTTAATTTTCTGTGTAAATAAGTATTTGACATTTCCAAAACTTTGAGGTTATTCTTCATATGACAGTTGAAATTGAAATTTTAATACTGTATAGGTTGGTAGGACTGGTTGGTGAATTCATCTTGATGATAGCGGGAGATTTAAAAAGTTATTTTGAAAGAATTTAAGAATCCAAATATACTGGATAGTAGTTGATATTGTTGATTAAATATTGACAAATAAGTGTACTCGCCTTACGTAAGAGTTCTTATATCTTTAATGTTTTTAGTATTTGATAATAAATTGTGCATGTTATTGATATTTACGCTGTTTTTTTTATTAAAAAATCATTTGATACATTTAATGATTAAAATTATAGTATAAATTTGATATTTAATCAAGTAAAAGTCTATAATAATTTTACAAGTTATTTACTTAGACGGCACAAAACGTAGAGCCACCACGGCAACCTACCTACTACTGATAAAAAAATATAAATATAACTATTACTACTCGTTGGTTAAAAAGAGAGGAGATTACTAATGCGCATGATCTGCAGTGGTGAATTCGAGACATATCGGCATATCAAAACTCAACCATTTAGAGAAAGGACTGTATTTTTCAAATCATTAAAAATAGAAGGGTTGGTATTTGTAAAGAGAAGCCAGATTTAAGAATAAAAGTTTTTATTTATTATAAAAAAAAGCATTAGCCGGGCGATCCATTATAAAAAATCGCAATAATATATACCAGGTGGTCCATTTATCATTTATTTTATTAATTAGATTGGCCCTCAAAACACAATTATAAGTAGAGTTGGGCAATTGTCCGGCGGAGCAGATACGTATTGCGACGCGGGCCTCAAATAATGTAATATAAATAAAGCAGATCAATCGTATTATTGCAATTTAGTATGCATTTATAAATACATGTCATATTAATAGAGTTATGCAAATTTTCCTTGAGGACAGAATTGGACAAAGCGGGCGAACAAACGGGCCACCTCGCAATGCATTCGTATTTTATATCACTACATATTTAGATAAAATAAAAAAAATTACATTTTATAAGAAAAACAGGCACTGTTGTTACTGACTTGTAACTCTACGGTTCATCTGCTTTATTGGAGTACAAGAGTTGGAGCGCACGATCTGAATACGTACCTGCCGCGCCTGAAAATTTGCCCAACCCTAATTATAAGCCTTCATAAAGTCCAGGAAAATAAATAACTGTCGTTATTTTATAGTCACAGCATTATGTTACAACTTTCTTGATTATAAATATCAGATCACTTATTCCTCTTTCTTTCCTGATTTCTGTTTAATATTGTCCCATTATTTTTTTTTCAGGAAACGATTCTAATTTTCTTTTAATTCTAATAACGATACTATCAATAAAGCAAAATACGATTCGTAAGATTTCGTATAGTCGAAATGTTTGTTATTTAATCATTCTAATGATTAAATAACAAAGATTTCTGAATTCTCTTTCACTGTAAGTACATACGTATTGCTGTGGCAGGCATCCCGTTTTTCGCGAGTGTATTTTAAGTTGCCTAATTTGTCATGATTTTTCCGTTTTGCTGAATCATTGTATCGAGAAATTGCCACAATTATGTTTAGTTTGGATAAATTTTAGTTAAAGAGTTATTTGTATAATTTATTTAATTAAGTGTTAAGTTCTCTTTAAATTAATTCCTTTCTTTAAGATGTCTAGCATTTGCTAGTTCTATTTAATGTTTGTTCTACTAGATTTTTGTCGGTAATTGTGCGTTTGCGTGATTGTTGTAAGAGAAACGACTGTAAGAGTTTTGTCAGGCAGTTCTTTGGTCGACTGTTACCATGAGTACACGTATTTTTGTGAATCATTGTTTGCCATTTTGTATTTCATGTTGATATCGTAATTTAATTCGCATAAATTGTCTTTTATTTCGTCCATCAAGGACTTCGCTTTATAATAATTGTTATTATTTTGATGTGTGCACATTATAGATATAACATCAGGAAGATATGTTTTCAGTTTAATTTTTTTTCATTATATTTTAAAGTGTTAAATTTTCCGTTTTTCTATTTTGCTGTTTCGTTTTTAATTATCAATCACCTCGGTTGGGTGAATAGAAGCATTGTTTTTACAAGTTCATTTTTTTACAATCAGTACACAGCTGTATATTCTTATAGTTTCCCTTTATTCTCAGTGTTTTCTTTATAGGATCTAAACTTTCAAGTTGAATTACACTATCTTGTCTACACTATGTACTCCGTATATTCTCTGCGAGATTTAATTCCCCGAAGTTTCATGCCAAGATGGCAGAATATATTTCTTGACTTACATCGACATCGCTTCCGCGTAATCTTGGTTCAAGTCCAACAGAATACAAAAATTCTAATTTAATTTACTTTGCTCACTCTCTGTATGCAGATATATTTAAAAATGGAAATCTCTAATAGACCAAAAGTAATTCCAGACGTTTCCATAAATAAAGACGATCATAATTGTTATTTTCACAGTGTATGAATCAATATGATTTTCCTCTAATGATGAACCCATTCACCAAACTTTATTATTATTAATTGGTAGGAATTTTGTTAGAAAGTGAGTAATGATTTATAATTCAAGTTTTAATAATCAAACTATTAAATATCAAATTACGTGCTACATAGTATTAAACTGGAATGTTCGTGTCTACACCGAGCTAATTAATTAACAATCCTCTTGATTGAATATCATTCCATAGATGCAACTCCAATTCCATATTGCATTCCATTCAGTAACTAAATAACGAAATTACTCTAAATGTAGTTAACCCGTTCCCTGTATTAAAGGATTGCGTGTAGAATGCGTGATGGTAATTAGTCTTTCATGTTCACGTACGACATCAAACGTGATTAAAACAGAATTCGCGATGACAGCCTGAAAACTACCGTGTAAATTTAGCCTTCTTCAAAACGAAACTTGCAAAGCACACCATTCGGATGCTCTGTGCCACGCTTTCCCCAAACTGCTGTAATATATATTCTACCCGCGCTACCTGCATAGATTATAATCACTCTTTTGTCATGCACATTTTCACCATTGTTTCAAACAGCGATTCGCTTACAGCGATTAGGGTTCATTTGTTCGCTAATAAAGCAGAGCTAGGCGGCTCGATGGTCGCGCTGTTCGGTTGTTTTTCGCATATTAATCTAGAGGGCCCGATATACATAGGTTTCGGTCTCAATTAGGAAGCGTGCATTATTTAATATGGAAACTTCCTGTTCGTCGAACGGCGGAATTTCGCACTTAACTATACACGCTAAAATGCCTGTCAGAACATTAAAACGTGGGCGCAGAGTCGGCTTTGTAACATCGCCCAAGAAAAAGATTGGGCGGTAGTAATTTATAAAAATACATTGTGTTTCTTGAAATTAACATATTGTAGTGGTTGAATAAATTGATATTATGTAAGTGTTGCGTCGTTAGTTTTACTTTTATCTATTTTAAAATAATAATAAAAAGGATATAACAAAAAAAGCATACAGAATGTCGCACAGTGGGATATAGGCGGAAAAAGTCTATTTTTCGAATATGTGCCATAACTGTTATTTTAGGTTCATTCTGAAGCTAAAGAATTAGAAATGATTATTTAGTACGAATAGTTACATAAATTAAAACTGCTGATGTTCAGTAGTACTTTGAAGTTGAATAATGGCATTTATCGAGTTTTTACTTGAAATGCTACTGAAAAGTAAGACTGCATATAAACGAAACAAATTAAGTTTTGAAACAAATAGCACCAGAAATGTTTAGGTGGAGGTTTATGCTTACTATACAGTAACAATCATTAAGATCTAAGGATATTACACAGGGTTATTATTTAACTCACAAAAAAGTGTAATATAATTGACACGAAAATATTCGTCTAGACTTTTCAATGTTAGCGCCAACGACCGCCAAGCTGATTCTTTCTTCTGCGTGTTCTCCATAGCACAAGGAACAAGAGCAAACAAAATTTAGCTGCCACTTTTTGCCTCTAGGTGAAAAATAGCTAAAAATCTAGTAGTGCGCACAGTATAAAATATTATCACTGCACTAGGAAGGATTTTCAATAAGGCTACCCTTACAGAGTTTTGTAATTTTGACAGACACAATTTATTTGCAATTTGCATAAGTAATATTTTACCTATTATACTAAAGTATTATACGGGGTGATCCGCAAATGACGTGTCAGTAACTATTATTACAAAAATAAAAAAAATATTAGTTTCACTCATGCATAATAGTATTATTAATGTTAATTTATTCATGTGTAAGTAAGTGCAGTACTTATAACTTAACACCTGCATAAATAAAATATTTGGTTAGAAAAATTATTAAATTTAATTTTTACCCAGAAATTACTAGGTAATCTATACTGGCAGTGAGGTGATATTTATAATATGTAAACATTAATAACCATAATATATCGAAGACGGCCTTTTTTTCTCGAAAGGTAAATTAAAATTAAATTAAATAAATTGTAAAGAAAAATTTGTGTTTCATTATTATGATTGCTTCATATTATGATATAAGTTTCATTTTTATATAAAGTATTTTTACCATAGGAATAGATAATAACAGTGGAAATTGATTTACAAACATTTTTTTTTATGTAGATAGTTAAATTTATTGCAAAAGTTAATGGTAATCGCCTGAAATTTAAAGTAATATTTAGACTACTCAGTTCTTTAATGTCAGAATGTAAAAATACTGTGGTAAATGAAATACATCTATGTACCTACGTTAAGTTTTTAGAAATGACACAAGAAGCACAGGAATTAATAATTAATCAATGAAACCGGGAATATCTATAGTTACACCCTAACTTGTATATGAATTAAACGCAAAAATATGAAACATTTTTTTAATATTATTTTTTATTATGTACTCTTATTGTCTATTAGCATACCTGTATACTTAAATATTTTATCAAATATGTATCGTTTTTTTTTCAATATTGGAATTGTTATTAATTTCTCAAAGCAAAAACTTATTTTTTGGGCATACCGTAATATAATTGCTATTGTTTTTTTTTACATTAACTACGTTACGTTTCGGATTTTTTTCCTTTAATCCATTTTCAAACTATTTATGTTTTAATTCATCCCTCTTGGTTATTCACAATTTCTATAAATTAACAAAATTCACATGTAATTTTACATAAAAACAAACTATAATTTGTAGCCATACCTCATAGTCCTGGGTAATCTCATCAAACACTTATGTAAAAAGTAGTAAGGACCAGACAGAAAAAAATCAAAAACAAGTTAATAAGCTTATTAAAAAATGGGAAACAAAAAACTACATTCAAAAGACAGAAGCTTATAAACTAAAAATTAATAACGCGCATGCTCCAAGAATTTATGGTTTGCCTAAGATCCATAAAGAAAACTTACCATTACGACCATTAGTATCAGGTCTGCAAAGCCCGACATATGAATTGTCCAAATTTCTATCAAATTTATTAAGTAAATTAATTGGAAAAAGTAAATACCATACTAAAAATTCATGGGAATTTGTTAAATTTATCAAAAACTCAAAAATACCTATCAAACTATAAATTAATCAGTTTTAGATGTATTTCTTTATATACTAACATTCCAATGAATTGGCAATTGAGCCAATAAAAGAAAGATGGAATAATTAAATTACATACACCATTATCCCTAGAAGAATTTATAGAAGCAACGACTTATGTTTAGACACTACATATTTTTAAATTTAACAACAATTTTTATACACAAACATTTGGTACTGCCATGGGATCACCAATATCAGCAGTGATTGCCAATTTAACTATGGAAAAATTGGAAAAAACGGTTTTAAATAATATTGATTTTGACATTCCATTTTTCAAAAGATATGTCGATGACTGAAATTTCACTCCGGAACGGAGTGTGGTTCAAAAGTTATTGAATTTTTTCCGCAAAACCACCTAAATTGACCACTGTCTGTCGCAGCAAACAGTCAGACGATCCAGGTGATGTAGGAAGCCCGAACGGACTTTTCTGAAGCAGTTTGCAGCCCTTGCGAAGACAATCACTGTCGATGTCTGCTAGAAAATTTCAATTCGAAAAGATTCACTTGCCAACCTCCGTGAGAGGGAATTTTTATAATTTTTAACGGCTATTTTGATAAAATCCTTTTTATTCCGAATTCCAATCTAAAATCATGGTTATTTTTAAACAAAGTTTATCATATTAGTATTTTACCTACATAATTGTAGGATAATTTTCTCCGAGATATGTTGCTGTCCATGAACTATTCTCCGTAATTAGAAGTATGAGATCCCGCATTCAATGTCCTAACCGCTCTTTTCCAAAAGTATTTTGCGCTCATATGAACCTAAAAACGAACGCATCATTTTAATTCTAATCTAAATTTTAATATAATTATAAGAATTTTTTTGTTATGTTCTACGTAATTTTGAGAAGTTTTGCACCTAACCGCGCGCCTACCAGTTTACGAGTACTGGTGGAAAACTTTTACATGGTGGCAGTTCCAATTTTACTAGTTAATATGTATTTACGGCACGAATCGAATACCCAGTAATTTTTATCAGCAAATGTTGCACATACTGATTTACCCGTCATTTAAACATAGAATTGCACAGATAAATATCTCGAAAACGCCAGGCATTTTAAAATTTTAAATTAACGTATTTATTTTCTTTGTTGAATTTATATTGCAAAACATGGAATTACTAATTTAAAACGCATCAACGCAGATATTTATTTAGAACCATTTATTAAATAAAACCACATTTGTTTGCCCTTAAATGTGTTTTTATCGTACAAAGTCGATCATAATTTATGTACCAGAGTCTTATGCACACTATTTCACTTAAACTAAGTGCTTTAATTTTGAATATTGGAGTAAAGGACATTTGAGCAACATCCTACAGCGTCCAGGGTCGTACTGAAGAATTATGGGCGGTATCTACCTATTCTATTTATCTTGGCTGTGCGCTACCTTGTAGCATTACAATAGATTTGATCCTTCAGACATCTGGGGTTCTGTGTTAACGGATAGGGCGATTTACAACGATAGGCCCAAAGAATGTGCCAAGTTTTATTCTAATCAGTAAGTACCTGTTCCATGGGAATGGTGCTTCCTTAATTGCATTCGCCATTTCAAGAGGATGCCCTGAACTTGGGACTGTGATTTCGCTTTGCTTATATTGTTGGGCAAAAGTACTGGGCTGTGTTGTGTTCTATGGCTTCAGCATTCAGCACGGTATATTGGGAAGACATCCAAAATAAAACTGATATTTCTTTGTTGGCGTCTGAGCTTCCGTGACTATACATATTTATTTTATTAGACTGCAGAGATGACTGCAATAAAAATAAAAATTCGTGGTTTTGTTCAGATGGAATTGAAAATATATAAATAAATAATTATACAATTAAGTACCATCAATTACTTACTACTTTCTTTACATATTTTTTATGTAATTGAAACGTTCCCATAAAAGTTTTTAAACCAGTTTTATTTATGCGTAAATTGTATTTTCGAAAACTTTCGAAATTGCCTACGAGGAGAAAAAGCAGACGATAACGATAATATGTTCGCAGCAGCCTACTTCACAACGAGCCAGACGGTCAGACAATACCGTCTGGAGGTTGAAATTAAAAGTAAACATGCTCGGGATCTGCGAGCGTGCATTATAAATAGTGTGCTCATATTGTTTTTTTTTGCTCACCTAATTTAGTATTCTTTATCCTAATATTAAATGCGTGCGGCTTTGCGGCCATCTGAAATTAAACAGGCTAAACAGTTATCAGATATAGATGGAAATCAGATTTGAATATTTTATTCTGATTAATATTAAGGTAACAGCGACGAATACTATGGCAAACGGTCTTGTGAGATTACACTTTGCGGTAATTTACCTTTTTTTCCCCTAGCCTTGTTTCAATTCTTTCATTCCGGTTATGAATGGAGCTTGTGCAGGAGTTTCGAATAGACAAATATTTACTCTTCCGTCCCATTCATGGTTGTTATCTCGAAGCTATTACGTGATGCTGTGAATATCGCAGTGATTGATTCTACGTTCACAGATTTAAGTTATGTATTCAATACTATAGTTCTACTAGAAGTCACGTTTACGTTTGTTTAAATGTATAGTAAATGTTTTTAAACTCCTAAATATTTATTATACAAATGTTTTTAGGAGCAAGCGGTGTGGGAAAATAAAAATGTCGCTACAAGATGATTCTACCCAATTAAATGTATTAGGTACAGCAAATCTTTGAATTTAATAAACTATTTTTATACTGGTTGGCAGTTCTAGTAGGCAAATAATTTTAAAATTTACTTGATGGTCATAGTTAATTACGATGTACTTGAGGAAAATAAATTCAGTTTAATAGCAGTTTTGGTGGTATACTGGTTGCTGATATCAACTTCCTTATATACATTTTTCGTATCATTTGTGGCCAACTTTTGTTAGGGATTCCTATACCTAAAATTGCTTCGTCTCTGTTATTCTAAGCCCAGTAACATGCCATGATCATTAATCATTCCCACTGCAGCTTCATCTCCGTGTGCTCATTTCTGAATTTCATCTCTCAGAACATCTAGCAGTTGTGTAAAATTTATTCTTTCACTCATTTTAATTGCAATAGTTTGTCTTTTTGTTTGTGCTAATAAACAGCTGTAGGTACGTACTAAATATTGCTAGGCTTAATATCATCCTTTTCATACAGTTGTGTCCAGAATTTGCATGACTTCATGACTTTAAAGCGGCATAAATGTCACTAAAGGTTGGCACACTATATTTGACAGATGTGTAGCAAATTGTCATTAAGCTGTTGGGCGATCTTACTAAAGCTGGTTTTACACTTGTCAATATTTTCATCAATTTCTAGATTTTAAAATTGATCAATTTGTAGTTCTTGAACTAGAATTGTTGCGTTTATACTTGTCATAATATTAGGATTTCATAGAACAAAATTCTTTATCTTAAAATAGAACTTGTTAGCTGTATTACATTTGTTCCCATTAATAGAGAACTTGAAATCGCGTAATATTAGAATCGGTTAGTTTCTTTTGTAACGTTCGAGTGCGTAAGCGCTCTGTCACAACAAGGAATCCATTATTATTTCTTGGAGTGATGCCTGCCATACCTTAAAACAAAGCGGGTAAAGTTTGAGCTTAAGCATTCTCTGTCTCGAAGATTTTTTTGTGTATTTATGGTGGATTTCTTGATCAGAGATACACATACACATCTGTATAGGTATATTGTATTGGATCTTGTTTAAATTCATCATATATTTTCAGATATTTACGAGGTATACATACAATCACGACTCCAATACGGCATAATTTTGTGGGGATCATCAACTACCTCTAAGCAAGTACTTCTTGCACAGAAAATGTGTAGTAAGAGCGAATAATACTGTTAAACCACAACGACCTCATGTAGTCCAATTTTCCCCGATTTAAGGATTCTTGGTTTGGCAACCTTGTACATTCTCGAAATTTGTGTCTACATTCACTTAAAAAGGATCATGTTTAATTAACATAAAAATTATAACAAAATATCGATGGTTGTCTGCACCAATGAATAAAAAGTTTAAGTTTAAGTTATCTCAATACCTTAAGCAGTATAATTTTTATCCCATTGGAGAATATTATTTTTGCACCTCACCTAAACAGCCACTTGCATATAAGCATATAATGACATCAATAATTATTCACTTCTACCACTTTCATTATGTATTTTGTCTTTAAAGCTTAGATTTATAGTAGTAGTTATTTTTTGTTTTCTTATTACCTGTTAATCCTTTTGTTTTCATAGTTTCTTGTTTCAATAAGCCTTTGTTTTCGCAGATTCTAGTTTAAATCAATTTTATTTTTAGTTTGACATGTTACAAACACATGTCCATGCAATTAATAAACATTATTATTATTATTATAATTATTATATTCATGAGTAAAAATCTTACCTGGTGCTGTTGCTCTATTGTTTTTCTACAGCTTTTCAATCTTTGTCTCTTTTGAATTCGCTGCATGGCATATGTTACAGGCTCTCTTGAATTTAGTGATTGTAAATTTACCGATTTTTTCATATACCGGTAATTCGGTAAATGAAATGAAAGTTGGGGAAGTACCGGTTTACCGGTAAATACCGGTAATTTTTTTTTCATGTGTGACAGTAATGGGGATTCCCCAAGAAAATAGGGTTAGAAGTTAGGCTAGAATAATATATATATTTTACACAATCTTAAGACATAATATTAGAATTTTGTAATAAATATTTGTATTTAATTATATTAAACAGTTGTAAGAAGTAAAAACAAAATTTTAAGGTTCAAATTTTAATGTTATTTACAACAATGTTGCATTAATGTTCTCTCATAATGTGGTGTATTCAAAATTGCTATTAATTAAATACGTGAAATGTTTTCTTATACCTATTATTATTTTTAAATATTAAAAAATGAGACATTTACTTACTCTTTAGGAAAAACGATTTTAAACTTTTAAAAATCTTAAAAAAAAAACTCCAGAGCACAAATCACATATGCTAACTCAATTTCTTACGAGAGATAAGTAAAACACAAAAAACCAAAAAATGAAGAGAATTGAAATTGCACTTGTTGACAAAGGCAGGTAGGAAAAGTGGGGTGTTTTGCTTCCTACCGTCCTAGCAACCGTACTACTAGCAACAACGAACATTAATCTCGCTTTTCTTTTGCGTTTGCTTTTCGTTATCCGTCTTGTTTCCATTCTTATTTTCTTTTAATTTCTACACGACCTTTTTTTCAATTTTTTTGATTCCTTCTCTTTCCGACTAACTCGGTGAAATGGAGGTTATACATTTCTAATCAAAAGTTTTTGTCAGTTTCTTTTCTATATTCTCTATTCTAGGGCATTACAGCGGTTCCCAATCTCAAGAAAGTTTAAATTAAAATTAAACGAAAAGCATCTCTCATAAAACATAAGTGTACCTGTTTTTTTTTTATTTTCAATGTCCCTTTAGACCCTTAAATACATATCTATAAACACAATATCTTCGTAGATAAAATTATCTGGTATGGATTTTTTCATTTCAATTACCGGTAAATTTTTGTAATTTACCGAACGTTTTTTGGTCAATTTACCGGTTAACCGGTTTACCGGTAAACCGGTGTACAATCCTTACTTGAATTGCTTTTTTATTTTTTTATTTCTTCTATTTTTTTATCATGTCTTCGTTGGAAAGTTCTGCAAAGTTGTATTCGTGGTATTTACTGTCGTTGACTTTGTTGGCATTTTCTGTTTCAATTTTGGGATGCCTAGAATATGATCGGAGTTTATTTCTGCGTCCTTGAACGTCATCTGTAATGTTTCCATGGTGTTTGTTTTCTATTAGTGGCTCCATGTTGTCCTTAAAAAAAAACTGTGAGATCATTTATAACGAAATTTATTTTTATTAAATTTATATAGGATATTTCTAAATAAATAATCCACAATTTAAATTTAAAAGTAGAATCTAAATTCCCAAATTAAACTTAAAAACTCTCATTATTTCCATGTCATTTCCATAAGGTGATTACTAAAAAGAGCGCAAAAATGCATCTATTTACAAACACTTGTTAATCTATCTCTATATCAACAAAAACACAATGTGCGCTATCCATTCGAACGATGATTTCGACGCACCGTTCGCAGCTATCTCAAGTCTCCAGTGCGTCTAGCGCTTCGGTGCGACAGGGACAGATCTAATAAGCGAGCACGCTTTCTTTTGATCTATGTCCTACGCGTCCGCGTACCGCTCAGTCGATTCAAGTCAACCTCGTAGGCGGTTAGTGCGAAGATTCCCAGTTTTGACGGCCGCGCGTCGCGTCTTTTACGCGGAAGTTGTCATTCGACGGCGCAGGAGAGAATTCGCGTTAGGAAAACGGGAATAAGCCGCGCGGAAAGCAATCAAGTGAATTAAATCGAGCGCGGCAAGGTGAACTGTGTGTTCCTTCATCGCGTGTTTTGTTTGTTTACGCGGTTAATAGTGCGTTAGGTGTGCGTCGGCATTTTTTCTCTGGCTGTTATTGTTTTGTTTTGGGTCGTGTTGTGTTGAACTGTGAAAAGAAGTGTTACCATTCTCACGATAATTTGAATTGGTTTTGGAAGTTCGTCAGTTGCCGAGTCTGGAATTTGAGTGATGTGACATCTTCGACACTGTACAACAAAATGTTGAAGATACAAATGCTGGAGCAACTCGTCAGTAACGAAACAACTGGGTAAGAGTACAACAATGCCTTCATCAGTTTATGAATTCGTGAAGAAAAATTCCTTCTGCATGTCCAATTTATAGTAACCAAATCTTAAATTTCTGAAAGATACGTCATTGCTAGGAAGTTTTGAATTCTAATAAAACTTGCCTTTTTTAATCCGTTTCGTTATTTTTTTACTTAATTGTTAGGAACGATCACGTGCGCAATCCAAATTAATTAACTTCGTAATTATAACGAAAGGTATTTTTTAAAAATAAATTTTGGAATAACGAAACCTCCGGATTATAGTTATTTTAGAAACATATTGTAGAATGATTCCAGAAGTATGACGGTAAGCTTTTTTTCTGCGTAAATTATATGTTATACCCTTTTTGTAAAAAAAATGCCGTTTTACGCATAAAATCCACCGATGTCTTTCAAAATTTTACCTCTTTACGAATAATTGTCAAGATTACAAAATTCTGCAGTTGTTTGGTTTCTTGAAATAAAACATTATTTCGGCCGTTTGCACCGTCTGTGATTAACATTTTAATTAACTAATCAAAGATTAAATTTAATTACGAATTAAATATGAATTTGGATTGCACAACAAATTTAATCATGATTAGTTAATTAAAAAGTTTGCGACAGAAATATAGGTTGGTAGTGCGTTAAGTTTAGTTTTTAGTCAAAAATCGTATTTCTATTGGACACTATTCCTCATAATGAAAATGCCCGTTATGCGAATGCGCCATTTTAAGCGGCATTTGAAAGTTATTAGAATTAAGCTGAAGCAAATTGCTACAGAATTAGATATTGAAATAAAAAGTTAGGTAGTAGTTTAAAATGGATATTAATATGTGAATGCAGTTTCCTTTTCATTATGCAATTCTTTATTTGTTGTTCTGCAAATGCTCCAATTTGATACTTTATTTGACCTCTGCTATTACTTGTTAGAATATTATTTATTATTACCATCATTTCCTTATATATTTTGTTCCTTTTTTTAATAAGTAAATGGTTAGTTACATAGACAATATTTCTTTTAAAAAAAATCAAAGTGATAAACGCATTTGAGAGTAAATAAAATATATTTATTTATATAAAGCCAAAAAAACAAATACACAAAAAACATGTTCAAAAGTTAATTCTATATAGCAATGAATTACAAATGTTGAAATAATCATTAATTAATATATGCCGTGTCGCAGCAGTTCATCATCAACAGCGTCAAATTAATCTCATGAGTGTCCATTTAAAATTTCTTGATTTAATTTTCTTCATTGATTTCCTCTTCACCCACATTTTTGCTATATAGTACAATACTGACTACCAACTATTACTGCAATAAAGGTATCCAGCTTTAAGCGACCAACCATATGCCAGTTTGGAAAACATTCTTCTTAGAAATATGCTTTCAATGACATTCGTGTTGTAATATGGCTTTCATTATAACGATTTTCACAACTGTTTCAGAATTTAACAGTGGGTCAATAATTCTGTTTGGGCATATCCACTGTCGCTTATGGAAAAAAGGATCGTTAATGTGTGTATTCCCTGGCCATCGTACTACGATATCATTATTTTTAAATTAGCATCATATAAAAATTGTGAATTTATAGAAAGATATCCTTTCCTATTACGAAATACCACCGGGTCATTCCACCTGAAACCACGAGTATCCTCAAATACATTATTGTCAGTTTTATTTCGGAATTAATTTTGATTTCCTTGACTTCTAAACCCTGCCAAATATACACTTCTTGCACGCCGCTATCCTGTCCCTAATCTTCATAATGAACACTTTAATAGCTAGCTATTTCTATTACAGTCACCGATATTTGTATTATAACCAAAAACCGCATAACATAACCTATAATCGCCTATAAACATGATTAGTAAAGAAAACTACGCTTGCGCCAACTTTAATTATGAGTTATTCGTACCTAGTACTGATTAAAGATAATCACGAATTAAGGATTAATTATTAATTAACAGTCTGTGCAAAGGAATTAAACCTTTAATTATGATTAAAGTGTTAATATAAACTTAATCACGACGGTGCAAATGGCCGTTTGTATATTATTTTTGACCTAAAGTATTGATATTGTTTATACTGAGAAAACTGGATGTCATGGCTATATGTGAGGATTGTATAGATAGATCAAAAGTGGGTGAAAAGAGTAATATCATTAATTTCACTCATTAAATATTATTTATTGTTTACAAATAAAAATACATATTTTTTGCGTATACTTATGTATGTAAGTAAGCATATACATATCTGTATAAATATAGGTATACGTAGTTGAGTCTCGGCGTTTGCCTTTGCCCGATCCTTTTGCTACCTGCTAATGTTAGCTTAATGTTCTCAAAAGATTAATATACACACACAAATCATGTTAAAATTTTATTTATTTACGAAGCCCTTAAACAATTATTGCCATATTATTTTAAAAAAGATAACATACAAGTCAGTACTTGAAAATTTTGCTACTTGTTACCAGTGGCGGTTTGTGAGTTATGAAAAGAGGGTGGGCACAAATAAAAACTTGCCTATTTTTTGTACAGAAAATCCCTTCTCTATTTTCATGCTAGAAAAGAGTTCTAGTGACTTGTGTAGTAAAATGACGGTTCACTCGATCTTCTGACATTGTGCTTCTCAGAAAAGTTTTAATGCGTTTGAGGGTGGAAAAACATTCAAACGACGTGAGGAAAGTGCTATTGCAGGCCGCGGGCAAGTATTACATGTAATTGCCCAAGGCAATAGAGCACTTTCCTCCCTTGGTTTGAAATATAGTATTAACGACCATATTCAGCTTAGTAATTTGGTGTCCTTAGCGACTAACAAGAATTGATAACTATAAACAAAATCTTGTTTCGTTTTCTAAAAGAATTGGAATCCTTAAAAAAGCTGCAATTTTTTGTCCCGTATCGGTTAAAGCGCTGTTTATTGTTATCGGCTGATTTTTGATTCGAATTCGCCCAGCACTAGTTATGAGAGTGACTTATTGAAATAATAAAAATTGTTTTACATCAGTCGCCCGGAAAGAGGAAATAATATTTACTTCGAATTTATTTTAAATTAGATTGCTTGATTGGCACCTACGCCATATATAAAACAACAAAAAAAATATTTTTTGAGAATTGAATGAAGAACAGTTAGCTAAAGTAACATATTAATGTATATCCATATTCTAATATCGACATAGGTTGAATTATCGCCCGAATCTACACGCCCCTCTCTGGCCTAATTGATAGAGCACTCGTCCGGTAAACGAGAAAGTGTAGGTTCGAAACCTGCGTGACGAGAAAATTTTTCTTGGGAAAAAAAATCTCTTAATCATTACAGTTATTAGCAGAAATACATTAATTTGTTAATTTCTTAACTGTAAAAAACTTCCACTCAAAGTTAGCTAAGGTACTTAATAAAAGTCAAATTTACCGATTCAACTTTTATTTGTTTAAAATATCATAATAACCAAATTGTGAATACTGTGTGTTGCTTTCTTGGGAAATTATTTAGTTAAATAATAAAGAATGTATTAATAATATTTTAGGCCTTTTCTGCCTGCCTGTTCTAATAGAAATAATTTCTTATTTTTATTGCAAAAAATGCAAGAGAAAAAATAACGAATGGTTAGCAACGTTAAATATGATATGTTAGAGACATTTTAGATGCCATTGAAAACCATTTGTTAATCTGTCGCTTTTATCTTTGATTTTTTATTGCTGTAATAAAGTATTTTAGGTCTTAATTTATTGTAAACAAATTTTTGGTGTAAACTGCTTGTGAAACCAACAGGATTTTAATGAATGCTAATTTTGACAATGCATAAATAGAGTGGTAAAACTGATAAAATACTTTATATGAAAAAATATCTTGGTCGTTTTTTTTAACAGGCCAAATATTGGAAAACATTAGTAAAATTTTCAAGTGTGACTTATGTTAAGCGAGTGGTAATCTTCTTTTTTGATTATCTTCCTATACAGGGTGATTTTCAATATATGCGACAAACTTTAAGCGCTGTTTTCCGGGGTTATTTTGAACATAAAATTCATAAGAACATATGTCCAAAATCGCTTAGTTCTAAAGTTGCACAATGTTTAATAGTAAGTTAACATAATAATGTTTATTATAAATTAACAAAATAATGAAAACAAAATTAACTTATACTAACTGTTGAAAGGACCCCCCCAACTGCAATACAAGCTTCATCCTCTGTCGTATTGACTGGCGACTCCGTTGTAAATACCAGTGTATTTCGATTGTTTGAAAAGCTGCGATAATACGATTTCTCAGTTCATCGATATTTTCAAGGGAGTCGTATAAACTAATGATTTAAGGTGACCCAGAGAAAAAAGTCAAAGAATTAAGTCTAGAGACCTAGGAGCCACGGTTGTGGACCCCCCGCCTATCCACGATCCGGATACGCATTGTCCAAAAACTCGCGAGCAACTAAACTAAAATGCGCTGGAGCATTTCATGCAGAAATACATTTGTAATCTTAATTGCAACGGTACTTCTTCTAGCAGTAGTGGTAGCTCCTCTTCAGAAAATTGCAGGTATACCTCGTCATTAAACCGCATCGGAAAAAATATGGACCTATCATGATCTCCAGCAATTCGGGCCACACATTGACAGACAATTGATGTTGATGACGGTCATTCACTAGTTCGTGCGGGATTTCTTCGGCCTATGTGATTATTATAAAATTAATAATCGCGTTTCTAGAGAAAGTACCTCGTGGTGAACAATATTTGAGCCAAATAGTCAGAATTTTGTGCGATTTGTGCTGCATCCATTGACAAAAGCCACTTTTGCGGAAAATCTGCGGCAAAGTAACTGCACCCGTGAATGTGATTTGAATACAACAGTTGATCTTTCAATATTCTCCAAACTGTGGCCTGACTAATGTTTAAAGCAAACGCATTTTTCTTGTGCTTGTAGTAGGATGTTCCTCAATTTATTTAGTAACATTTTTAAATGGTGAGTTCATGTAGATGGGTGCCCGTTATCAGTCGTTCCGTTTTTAAAATTTCCAGTTCCACAAAAAATGGGGGTACGGTACCCGTTCCCCGCTTATTACACTTGTTCGCGAATACGGACGACGCCACCCCTTAGCGGCCATGCAATATGCCTGCAAATTTATGTAAGAAGTAAAAGTTAATATCTGTTAGAATTAGGAAATATTTTGCAAAAAATTAAAAATCGTCCAAAACTTTGGAGGGGGCTGTACCCCAAAATCGTGCGGATACGCCGATAAAAAAAAATACGTGTCTCTTATTTTAAGGTACTCTTTCGATCTGTTAAGTTTCATCGAAATCGGAGGCGGACACCCGCCGGTGTTCCCTTGTAAGACGTTGGAGAAGACGGGCAAATATTGAATGATGCGGGATGATACGGTTCGGGTATCGTTCTTCATAAAGACGTCTAGCAGCACGCGAATTTCCATTGGCAAGACCGTAAACGAAATGCATATCACACATCTCAGCATACCTGTAATTCATTTTAGAAAACAGAAACTGGTGATAAACTGAATGAATACTCTGACTACTATTGACAAATATTGAAATGACACATAAACAATTCCCTCTCAACAGAATAGTTTTTGAAGAACCAGCTGTGATATTATATCGTGTTAGTCATACTTCATAATTTATTATTAAACATTCAGTAACTTTAAAACCAAACCGTTTTGGACGTATACTCATATGAACTTTTATCCTCAAAATAACCTCAGGAATCAGCTCTTAAAGTTTGTCGCATATATTGAGGATCACCCTGTATATCTACGGACCCCACGCATTATAGGGGTATCTATATAGCAACTGAGGAAACAGTAATAACGAAATTAATGCATTCCGTTGCGCTACCTTGTCATTAAATGACCATGCTACACCTCATACGTATAGATTGATTGGATTTTTTTAATGTATATGTATTTATAATTATTTATTTTGTGGCTGAAAATGTAAATGAAATTAAAAAAATTAGTTTTGTCAATTCAGGTATGATCAGAAGATGAAAATATTTTAATCAGATATTTATGCCAAAAACTTCAAAGAAGCATAATTACTTATTCCCAAGCTTTAATTCTTGTAAGATTAATTTTACTATCGCAGATATATAAACGTGTTTTTTTTTTTAGAATTTAATGCTAATTACCTATCCAAATAACATTCTTTTGCTGCTTTCACCAATCGCCAACGTAACTTCCTTTGTAGTTTTTACACCTTTCTAATTTTTTTTTTAAATTTCGGTTTCATGTCACAACATCTATATACTAAATTTGCAAAGATCTTTCATTCTTAGAAAACATATATACCTACACATATAACATTATTAAGTAGTAGTCAATTTCTCTTTTTATTGTCAGGATTAATCCATAAAATTACCTTGAAAAGTTATAAAATTCTAGATATGTGTACATACAATTTTGTCGCATGTGGCGTCATACAGGAAGCTGTAATTTCCTGATTGCTCGAATACTGACTGTTTATAATTGTAACAGGTTGGCAATGTATTATTATGCAACACATTACTTACATTTTGAGGCAAATAATATAAATTATAAGGATAATAAATCGATATCTGACATAAGCTATTTATGATTATAGTTACTATGTTTTAATTAATTCGTAGCTTGAAAAGATTTCGGTATCGAAACATCGGAAATATAAGCTAGGTAAATGAATAAACTACAATTTGTTCAATTTGGGCATTTATTTACTACCACATTAATAATTGTTTTCTGTTTATTTTGTCACAATTCGAATCTTATATATAACAATAATTCCTGAGAAACCAATAAATGGTGAATAACCACAAACGTTAAACTACGAAACATTAAAGAAAAATTAGATAAGTACAAATAAAGGGCCACCTAAACAACGTAGTCAAAATACTTAGGTAATGTCTTCAAAAAATTATTATTAAGGCACCTGTTACACTTTTTTAATTTTATACTGAATTTGTTGCTTGCCGAATATTACATCAATCGAAAAGATAAGATAAGAAGGGTCACTTATTGGTGACATCTTTGATGTTGTGTCGACAGAAAAATGACCGCTAGCGCTACTTCATTATTTTATCACCAGATGCCTTAGTTTTCGTCTTTAATTACACCAACCACACATAGAACGTGCCCTAGAGAGGGAAGTGCAAACTGGACTCAAGATGGCGGCTATTTATCATCTACTGTCATCTGCTACGTGAAATGTACGGATGTACATCTTGTGTAGAGTGGATGGAAATAAGTTTATTGTTGTTGTAACGGAACGGATTTTCCTATCCGGAGACTTTTGGGGATGGCCAGTCCAATTTCAAATAAGACAAAGCCAAACTCCGTCTCACAGATAACCCACACCTGCTCTTTTGAGCGACCAACCACTGCTGGAAAGCAATCTTTTTGTTCAGTAGCGATTGGTTTTAGAAAATCTAGCCAAAGATGCTCTCCAACAGTGTTTTCCTCGGTCAGTCGAAGCAGGGCCGTTAGTTAGCCTAAAGATTGACGACTTACTCCTCTCGTCGGCTTTCTCTTACAAAATTGACTTCCTCTCCAGGTCTTTACTAAGGGTTCAAACTGAACTTCTTTTAAAATGACGAAATAATAGAACGACTTAAATTTTTCACAATTATATATTGAAAATTTTGGGACATTGGATTTGAACTAACAAGCTACACAATTAAATGAAATAACAAGTGAACAACAAAAAAAAAAGAACCAAAACACAATTATCTTAATGAATATTTTAACATACTATATTGTCGTTTAACATAAGCAGAAGTAATTTTTACTACAAAAAAAAAGTATTTATTGAGGGAGAGAGAGAGCGAACGAGTTACGATTTTTATGTACTTGCAATGGTTAGTTTTAAGCAGAAATTTTGAACATCTTACCGCCCGATGTGGGTAATTAATTCTTCTCGTAATCCAAATTATAGGGCACAAAAACTTACACACACTCACAAAAATTTAAGCAAAGCAAAAGGGGAATTTAAACGGATTAGCACAAAATCACTATTACCTCTCGAGAAAAGCTTTTGCCTCCTGTTCTCGAATTTTTAGGCTTATTTTAAATGCCAAATTTAAGATGAGAAGTTTAATTTGAAGAATTAGAAACGCCCGACGAAGGGACGCGTGCTTATTCCTGAAGCTAAATTGAAGGACGCGACTAATTAATTCAAAACAGCAATGTTAAGGGTTTTTATAAACTTTGGTTGTGACGTCATTTTGCACCGATAACTAGTTCGGCCTCTCTTTACAGGAGGGCGCCAGTATGACCGAAGGCGTTATTTTTCTGATCTTCAAACGCCCTACTTGAGAGGAACGTAGGAACTGCTGAACAGCATTTGTAACATACAATAAACAAAGAAGCAGATAACATACATAGTAATACCATATTATTTTAATTACGCGAGTCTTTAAACAAAAATAGACTATTATTTCCTGTTAAGTAGACGCTACTTCAGCAAAAGCCACGGTACCTAACAACTACGTATTAATAAAATGAATTTAAATACTTGCATTATACAGGATGGAATTTCGAATTCTTACATTGTTATTATCATAAATATTCAAAATAGCAGCAGGTAAACCAAATAACAATAAATTACTACAGAATTGATGTCTAATTATTCTCGGTTATGCTCAATGACCACAAAAAAAGGCAGAACAAGAACCGCAGTGGCACCCTCTTTGTAGAGTGACAGTGCTGTTAGGGTGCCGAAATTGTTCATGCGGATTCGCCGAGAATGGTAATGATCCTTGTGCACTTATCTCTTCGCTGTTACATCCATACATTAGCAAACTCTTCTGTAAGATCAACTACTATGTCATGTGATTTTCAGTATAATCTGTGTTTTGCCATTCTAAACAGAAATCTTAACTAGACAAATCAATGAATCGAAGTCGTCATGCAATTGGCACCTTCCTATCCACGAGTTCTAAAATACTTCGTACCGTTAGTTTATTTTGCGGTTGTTGTTGCACTCATTGTATTGAAACAACTGAAGCATTCCACGTCTTCGGCTTGGAAGAAGATAGTTACAACTGCAAAATTTGCTTTTTAATGCTAAAATACCTCCAAAATGTGCTGAATAACATATTAACCCTAGGTAAGTTGTAACAAGTTTTTAACACAATTATAGACGCATTTTGTAGATTTTTTAGCATAAAAAGCAAATATCTGCAGTTTTGAATGCAGTTTTCTTCCAAGCTGGCGTCATATCTGCAAAGATAATTTATCTAACATATGACCAAAATCCTTCCGCAGTAAATAAAGTTAACAATTATCAGTTAACGTATGTACCATTAAAACCCTTTGTTTCTTGCCTGTAATTTGATGTCTTGTCATTTTAGTTCTCGAGATTTCTGTACTAAACATCGGAAAGAGCGCATCTCGTATATAATACATAAACAAGAGAACCTTATACAACTGCTTCATTTATGAGTTAAAACTTGTAATATGAACTTCTCAAATCTCACCAAATTAAATTTCAACATCGCAACTGCCTGAATGCTTAATAAATCTCATTGAATACCCTTGTTTGCTTTAGGAACAAAAGTCCCTCGCCAACTTCTAATTTAACTGCCATTGAAAATTGTTCCAATTTATAAACTTAAATGTGGAATGTTAATTGCTTATTCAGACGAGACAGCGGAGGCGATAGTGGTGAAAGAAAGCGAGGAATATTTTTTGCCTCCTTATCGCGTTTACGTAATTACCTCTAGTTCCGAAGTCTTGCCAGTAATTTCATTAATTATGAACGGTAAGCGTTAAAAACGAAAAATCGTCATGTTTCTTATAATTGGTGAGTTTATAATGACAGTAATTCTTATTACAATTATTTTATGGTTCATGTAATTGTCGATGATTAAATTAAAAAATATATATAATTAGTGACACTAATGTTGTCAAAGCAGCTATTACATATTTTTTACAGTACTGTCTTGTGGTGTACATTAAAAAAAATCCTATGCTTGTAATTAATCTTTAGGTAATCTTTAATTGCGTCATAAACCAATTTTCTAAAATTCCAAGCCTAACTTTCCTAAAATACAGGCGCTGTAACGATACTCGTCCGTTGGTCGGGATTAAGCATTTGTTTAATGGCAATAACAAGTGTGACGTGAAAGCAAAACATTGTACATCAATTAAAAATAATTGCGAAATAGAGTAAGAACAATAGACACATCCGTACAAAATATTGCTAAGTAGGTGCCGTGCTTACATACGAAGTAGAGTGACATCCGTACTTGTTTTAAAAACAATGAATGTATGAATAGACGTCTGACTGTATCGTCTCTTTATGTGACTGGCTAATTACCTAATTAATGCAAAAATGTTGGTAAATAAAGCACATCATTAACTCTCCAGAAATGTACAACAGTTCATTTTATTATGAGTGGTACACTAACAGAAAAAAGAAACCGTTGTATAGTGTATCTTATAGACTAAATTCGATGTAGTACATAATGGGTAAATATACTTTACAGCGAAAATACGAAAAAATGGGATATGTGGTGCAAACTACTTTTTCGAGATAAAATTGTATTTTTTTCGTCTTCTATGTAATATTTAAAAATAATTGTTTGTAGTATTTAATAAATATGTGCTTTGCCTCCCACCATTTATTATAATCGTTAACCCTCGAATGATAACTATATATCTAGGTAACGTTAATTAGTTATAATGATTGTTAAGTGTTACTGGGCTATTCTTTTCGTTATGGAAACTATCTGGCATGGAGTCTCTGGAAACGCTGCAGTCTTTTGGCCTTTTGTATTTAGTATCCCATTTCTTTTATTCATTATGGGTTGATCCTTTGATCAATCAGAGGAATCATGTGATTCCTCTTTGGCTTGCTAAAAAATGTCTGTCTTGCAAATCATTCAGAACGTGATAAGCGTTCTTTGTTATCCTATTGCACAGTGTGCAATTGGTATCCCAGTATTCCCAATCTTCTGTAAATGTCCTTCAGGTTTATAGTGTTCCGTTAGTAGACCTGTTATGGTGTGAAGAGGATTTCTATTAAGCCGCAGTAGTTAATCTTCTTTTTTGATGGCTTCTTATTAAAAGCCTATGAAGTTCCATGAATTTGCCTGGTCGTATTATTCTAGTATTCTTTATGGTTCTCTTTGGCAATGTAATAGCCGACGAACTAGCCAAGGAGGGCTTTAAGAGACACTTCATGGGTCCAGAGCCCGTATGTAGAATTACTAAGGATTCCGCAAGAAGGGAGATCTGGACCTGGTTAGATAATGAAACTACAAAGAAATGGAGGTCGACTGAAGGTCAACTCTATACTAACGCGCTGATAGGGGAGGGGGATGTTAGTTTCTCTGATAACCTACTCAGGCGCAGTAAGAATGAAGTTAAAACCATTACTGGGTTGGTAACTTGACACTGTCCCCTGAAAAAGCATCTATATAACACAGCCCAGGTAAGCGAACCGTGGTGTAGAAGATGCGAACTACAGGAGGAAACGAGTTTACATGTAATCTGCACATGTGAGGAACTGAAGGTATCAGGAGAAATATTTGGGAGAGATCTATTTGAGCCTCGAAGGTCTCAAGTTCCCACTGGGCAAGATACTGGGCTTTATAGAGAACACCAAGCTGCTCGAGTGGAAATAAGAGACTTAATAGGGATGGTACAATGAGCACCTAGCTCAAGTGCCCGGACATTAAGTACCCACTCTAACTTTAATGAATGAATGAGTGAAATGAATGGTTTTCTTTGAACCACCTCCTTACCAGCTCCTTTGCTGCCATCCGTAGACAGGACATTATCCAAAGAACTTCCAGGCTCAATACATTTTCTGAAAACAGAAAGACATGGGATGAGACCATAAGAGCACTCTTTCGAGTTCTTTTCTCGGTGTTGAGAATTACTCAGTAATCACTGCAAAACTACAATAAGGCAGACTTGGAACCAGCGAAACAAGTTGTGGCGGGTAGCAAAGAAAATGGTAAATGTGAAAAGAATGACATGGGCAATTAACTTATTCAAATGATAATGAATCACCTGGTTGGAATGACATTTATCCAATTACGCTACAAAATAATAATAATAATTTTATTTGATCCTTTAGACTGCATCTACAGCATAGGAGACGTCCTGTAGTTACAATGTAAAAACAGTACAAAAAACAGTAAAATAAATAATAGTGAATTTAAAATCTAGAATAAGTACAATAAAGTTAACTTAAGAAATTAGATCATTCATGTATTTATTTAATGAATAGTAACTCTTATCAAGCAGCATACTTTTTAGTCCGTTTTTAAATAACTGCAGTGGCAACTGTTTGAAGCTATTGGGCAATTTCTTAAAGGCTTTGATTGCTAAGTAACAATGATGTCGTGGAGTAAAAGGTAACCTATATAGTGGGATCTCCATCACATTCGAATTCCTAGTATTATAAGGGTGATGCTGCGTCAATCTGGGAATACAATTATAATTTTCTACTTTTGCAAACAAAAGTAGATGCAGTATGTATATTCCGGGCAACGTTATAATTTGAAGATCCTTAAATAATTGTCAACAGTTGGTTCTAGACGAAACGTCTGCCAGTACGCGAATTGCGCGCTTTTGTAACTTAAATACACGCTCAATATCACCCGAAGCGCCCCAAACTAGCAACCCATATGTAACCACAGACGGGAAATGAGCAAAATAGCACATACGTAAAACCTAGAGACCAACTTGGCCTCTTAGTTTCGTCAACAAAAAACAGACGCTGCCCAACCTCTTACACAGCTCATCGATGTGACCCCTCCAATCACAACGTGTATCCAACGTAATACCCAAGAATTTTACAGAGTCTACATGTGCTATACTCTTTCTGTCCACCTTAATATAATAACCTTAATATGATAATACTCACGGTCAAGAGCATTTAATTTAAATTCCATGAATACAGTTTTACTAGTATTTAAATGCAACTCATTTTGTTTGAAATATTCACTAATTGTAGTTAAGGTGTCATTTAGGGTTGTTCTAGCTTGACTTATATTTCTGCTGGATATAATGAAAGAAGTATCATCCGCAAACATTACTGCATCCTTCAACGGAAACTCATTCACGTAAATAAGATAAAGCAATGGTCCGAGGGACACTGCCTTGTGGAACACCACGGCGAACTGCCAAATAATGAGACTTACTCCCATTTATGTCGACATATTGCAACCTGCTTGTGAGATATTTACAGAACCAATCAAGGGCTTTGCCCCTAATTCCGTAGCACCCCAATTTCTGTAATAAAATTTTATGGTTCACCAGATCAAAAGCTTTACTTAAATCAAGAAAGCAACCTACACATGATTGACGGTCTTCCATTCTATTATATAATATACTACAAAATTTAAGTATAGCCTATGTAGTATTTGTATTCTTCCTGAAGCCAAATTGGTTAGAATTTAGTAAGTTATAATTGTTGAGATAGCTAATTAATCTGGCGGCCATCAATTTCTCTATAATTTTTGAAAAAGTACTTGATATCGATATTGGACGATAATTACCAATAGAGTGACGTGGACCTTTTTTATATATTAATTACTTTAGCAATTTTTAAACATTCAATAAACGTTCCATCACAAAAAGATTTATTAATTAAATTAAAGCTGGTGCTATTTCACCAGCGCAAAATTTAAGTAAAACGCTATTGATGTTATTACCACCAGCTGAATGCGTGCTTTTCAAATTTTTGATTATTTCAACTACTTCGCCCTCAGTTGATGGACTTACAAAAGGGCTCGGTACTTTTGTTGTAAAAGCTTTATTAATAATTCATGTCTTGGCATACCCCAAAGGCTTTCCGCCAATTACAGGGGGCATCGGCGGCCATGAGTTATTATTACGTCTACGCCCGTGGGCCGACTTAAGATGTTCGTCTCTCAGCATTCGCTAAGGAGTGAGGGTAAACACGAAAACCTCACTCTGAGACTGCGACTGATAGCCCAGTCTGCAAGCCACTAAACCACCAGCCGGGGCTTTATTATTCAAGAGACGATTCAATCTTGAGACTTCTTGTAGATAATATACTGAAAGATTATTTTCTAATTGTTTGTAGATTAGGGTGACGATTCCTATGTATATACGAACGTGGAGACGCATATGTTATTACTAATTATAGACCAACATTGCTACCTTCAGTTTTTATCAAAGCGTTTGAAAGGGTCACTGATACTAGATTAGTTAGTTACCTATTAAAACACAAACTTATATGTTCTAATCAGTATGGATTATCGCGCGTAGATCTACATATGACGCCATATTTCATGTATCCAATACTGTATGCAAAGATTTGGACAGGAAGAGTGCTGTTGGAGGTGTTCTCTTCGACCTATCAAAGATTTTCGATATTTGGATCATTGGCTGCTGTTGTTGAAAGCGCAGGCGTTTGGAGTGCGAGCTGTGGCTATGGATTGATTTGCGTCGTACGTGGATTACAAGGATGGCGGTAGTGATGGATGTGGGTACCTCTTTTTAAATCGTTTGTACTTCACCCAAACCGGAAATAGAGACATTTGAAAATATATTGCAGAGAGGAATTTAGCTAATTTTTCAGATCTCGCAAAACGGCCATCGCTATTTTAACCCTTTTTTTCTCTCATTTTCTGGACTGATGCGATGGGAGTTGTTTAATCTTAATAAAAAACAAAAGAAATATTATTAAGTCCACTGCGTCCGCGTCTATGGGGTGAGGACGAGTCGCGTCCAGATAAGCCGGTTAAGTTCTTGGGGCTCATAGTTGACCATAATTTAAAAATTAATAGTAATTGCAACACGGTGGATGGTAAACTACCCACTGCTTTATGTGCTATTCGTAACCTTCGAATGTGCACTCACTATGATTATTTTACTTTGCATTTCCAGTCGCACCTTAATGCCTAATCTTTGGAGTTATCGGGCTGTGCTGAAGATTATTTTGGATTACAGACGAATGTTATGTGTATCGTCTAGAATGCTGTGTTGTTATCTCTCTAAAGAATTAAATATTTTAATTGAAGAAAACCGTGTTTGAATGGTGCAGTATTAAAATGTATTTGTCCTTCCCATTCAAATTTTATTTAAAAAAAAATTGTGCTTCTGCTATGTTTATATAACGTGTGTATAAATTGTCGCTACACGTAGCGACATACTTCGTTCGTTTCTGAATCGGAAAATCTAAATGGGTAAAAATATGTTACTATGCTTCAGAAGTCTTCACGAGGTTCTTGAAGGTCGTTTTTTAGTCCTTAATAAGCCTTTGTGTTCGTTATTTGTCCGTATAGATAGCTGCAAGTTTGAATTTAGACGATTTCTTATTCTGTTTTTTCGTAACAGTTTCTTTTTGATTTTAGAGCCTGGTTTCACACTTTCTTCATAAGCATCCTCTCATGAAAAACACATTTGGCAACATTGTAGGACAATGACTTTGTCTTCAATTTGATTTCATTCAAACCTATTACTGTCAAATTTTGACATTAATCTGAAGTGTTCAATTTTATGCAAGCTCTGCTCTTTTTCGTGATTACTCGATTCTCTTAATTAGTTTTCTGTTTCAGTGTTTTATCGTTCTCGTATTATTGTTTTGTTTATTTACAATGGTTTTTCATTTAATGAATATGGCGATATGTATATGGTATACGGTTTTGTAATAGAAATGCTAACATAGCAGAACAGGAATATCGCGTACGTTTTCAAACCGGCGACATCCTACTGGAACGTATTTCGACGGCTGGACCAACGTCTACGTGAAACTGTTCGTTAAGAAAAGAAATGCCAACGCTGGTCGACCTAGACCAACGGCGTACATTACAACTGGAAGAGGAAATTCTAGATCAGTACATGAAGATCCCTCCGTCAGTACTCGACAGTTGGCGTCCACATTCAATATTCTCAGTAATAAGACCGTTCATTGTTCTACGTGAAACCTTCTTTATCCATACCATATAACTAAGGTGCAGCCGCTCTATGAAAACGATAATATACACCGTTAAACTTTGTCATAGTATCTTAAATAGGATTCAAGAAGATGCGACTTTTTAAGAGGTGTTTTTGAACCGACGGGTCTATATGTTACCGAGAGATGTTTTTTACTCAATACCCATAATTTTCACCATTGGGCAGATGAACAATCCTCATGCGTTTCGGAAATACGATCACCAAAGAAAGTTTTCAGTTAATGTTTGGGTGGGTATAATAAACACCGTGTCGTTGGCCAATCTATCTGCCAAATCGACTTATGCCAACGGATATTTAAATGTATTAGAACAAGTTATTGACGAGATGCCATTGAATTTACGCCGTAACATGTTTTACCATGCATGATGGAGCTCCGGCACATTTTTTCTCGTTAATGTGAGAGAGTGGTTGGATAAACACTTCCCTAACAGGTGGATTGGTCGCGGTGGTCCTATCTTATGGCCTGCAAGGTCTCCCGCCCTAAATCCTTTAGACTTTTTTGTTTGGGGTTTCATAAAGGTGAAAGTTTACGCAACATCTCCACAAGACGCTGACGAAGTTATAGGACGAATTAACACGGCAGTATTAGAAATTACACCGGAAAGGCTGAACAGGTAATACAGACAATACCTCGTAGATTGCGAATGTGTTTACAAAACAGACGGATATCAATTTGAACATATTGCGTAGGTAATAGTGTCGCTAATTTATTACAAGAGATGCGTTCGAAAAATCAAAACTACTAATTCTGTTTTAATAAAGCTTTCTTATTGCTTTTCCCTATGTATAATTTGTGTTATCCAATTTGTCATTTGTAATTCTGGTCTGTCAATTTTGACAAGTATTGTAACTATCATTACGATAGTATGCGACTACAGTGTTGCCAAATGTATGTTACTTTCAAGTGGCTCCTGAAGACGCATGAAGCATAGTACCATATTTTACCATTTAGATTTTAGATTCAGAAACTAAGAGAAGAATGTCGCGCGTATAGCTTTTGCGACAATTTATACACACGTTGTGTATATTCGAAATTTTAAAATTTTATGAAACCAATGAAAAGTGTTTATCGAAAATTGCAATATTTATAAAACCATGCATACACGACATGGTCAATACCTAAGGGTACCTTCACACGCAACGAAGTCAATGAATTTAAATTCAAATTAAGAAAAAAAATTCTTTGTAAAAAACTTATAATAGTATGAAGGAATTTATGGACTATCAATTGTCTGATGCAACTCTGCCTTCTTTTCATTATATTTTCTTTTATGTGTGTAATTTTATCTCATATTTAATATTTCAAATTGTAATAAATAATTTTTTTATTTTTATTATTGTACTTATCCATGTTTTATCTGAACCATGGCATGCAGTAAATTATTATTATTACTAATTTGCACTAACTTAAGAAACAATTTTTCTTTATTTATTAATCATTTGCGAAATTATTGCAAAAATATGTTTATTAATTATTACTTCTTAGTATGCGCAAATGTACATCCACTACTACCGGCCATTGAAGTTAGGACAACTGTATAGTTTAAAAAAAAAAAACATTTCTATCAATATTAATACTTTTAATATTATTGTGAAAATTTCTACAATAAAGTAAGCATAACAACAAGGTATTTTAGACGGAAATCAACATTAGAATATGCCTATTAAAGAGAAAATTTAATTCAACCTAATAACAGGTAATAAAACCATTACAAACGATATTTAAAGGATGCGATAAGCATGTTTACAATAGAGGGGTGGGTCGACAAGGTTGTAAAATTTCACGTGAATATCTCCTAAAGGTCTCCACTATAGCAGGAATAATTGATATCATGCTTGTTGTGAATTATTCTATTAGTAAACCAGTTACGACGATACGGTTGTTCTAATTGTGGTGTCGTGAGAAAAGTATTAAAAAAAATGCCGATAAGTGTTTAAAAGTAGAGTGACAAGATCTACAGTCTATTACACTATTCGTCGCTACCGAGGCACCGGAATCGTCCAGGTCCGTCACGGACTAACCTCAATGGCCGGTTGTGTATATATGGTTTAATATAGAGTTATACCGTAGTTTAGATAGATATTTCTCAGTATGTATTGCCAATACGCCTAAAACATTTCTCTAATATCTCATGGAACAGTGGAGACACAGAAAAAGTTTTATATTGATGCATATTATATCTATGTGTAAGTAAGGTTGCTACAAAAAGAAGGCGTAACAGGTTATAGTTGCTAATGCAAAACAGTGGTTTTACACATGACTACTATTTAGTTGCTTTACCCACCCTTGCATAGTAATTATAACAATTGGTAATATTGAAATAATTCGCTTTTTCCCGTATAGTAAGTAATCAATGAACGGAAACCGAGTATATTTGCAACATCCCGTCAACATGCGGACAATAGCCGGTATTTAAATGTCATTCATTCTTCTTTCCCACTGACGTGGCAATTAATGTCCCCGATATTCCCGTATTAAACTCCATGCGTCCGAAATGAGACGGAAAGACCCTCGTAGACGATTACATTTATTTCAATCAAAGTTAACCCTGCCTTGACAGTTCGACATACAAGAAATCAAAGGGGTCGTCGACGTTCGATCGGATTCGTCTATATGGAGAGAGAGGGTTGGCGAGAAAGCATTTGTTGGGACGACAGAAATAATTAACTTGTCCTCGATGATCCGGGAGCGCGTTCACTCACCGTCATCGCCGACTATTGGCTGACTGTTCGGGTTCACGATTCGAAATATCGCACAATCGACTTGTCACACAGTGGAAGACATATCGGCTCGTGTAAATCGGGGATTTCTGGTGCACCTTTAACGAAACGACCGACGGTGGCGTTGATGGGCGTCGACTTAAGATTACGGGATTAAGTCGCGTGTTTAACGTCAGCCGTTGATAAGGATCTCGAAACGACGTGTAGACTAGCATGTTAAAATATTGGATTTAAAGTGGCTTAGTAATGTCGTGATTCCGTAGAAGTTGTAATCACATTTTTATCAGACAATTTGATTTTCCAATAAATAATCCTTTCCAGGTCTCGTATTTTTAACCCAGAAATAAGAGTTATTGTTGTTACTCAATTACATGGACATATCTATTAAAACCACAGTGAGAAAAAGAGTTTTTTTGTTGTTTTTCTTTTAAATAGTAGTAGAGGAATATTTATTAGGTTTGTTTGTTGATTTTATTAACGACAATACTTAAATCTCGAGGGATGTTGGCAGTTGGTGGATATAATTATTACTGCTATGTTGGCAGGCCGATGCCCGTCTTAACATTAGCTTTTTTAGGTCACATTAAAAACGTGTGTAACACTAGATCGATATTAGCATACATATGTATGTTTAACCTTACCAAGGATCATCAGTGATACTGGTCAAATCTGATGTATTATACGAAGCCGTCTATATACTTAATAAGTGGAAGAATAAATGAATGAGAATTTAAGATGGAAATCTCATTATTAACGTGAAGATATTTGCTAAATTGGGGATCTGAAACTACAATATACAGGGTATTCCACGTAACTGGTTCATTAAAAGTTTATGATGTTCTATTATTTACTTATATTTGAGATTTTGGCACCAGTATCTGTTCGATTGGAAGTATAAATGCAAAATACCTTAACCAAAATATCACTTCCGGTTGCCCGGAAATGGATGTCAACTTTGTTATTTTAAATAGAATGATATAATTTTTTTATTCATTTTTGGATTCTACAACTATAAATACGTCAGTTTTCATTAGCTATTCCTATAGCTACATGTTGCCGTTTTGAGTTATTTAAGTTTTTCTTTTTTTTAGTCATAATCATTGCATCATTGAGAAATTAATATCTCGGTTAATACTGCAAGTAGAGACTCCAAATTTGCTATGTTATGAATGTAGATATAACTCTAAGAAACGGTAAGCACCCTTTACATTCTAACATACAGGGTGTTCAAAACTGAGGAACAACGTGACATATTTTCAAATGCAGAAAACTCTTTTTTTTTTTAATAGAACATCATGTATTTTAATTCGGAATTAGGAAGTAAATATCATCTCCTATCGCCTTATATGAGCATTCCCTATACCTATCTTTAACAGATTTGAGATATGAGCGACTTTTGTTAACAGACTAAGTATTCTTTTTTTTTAAATAGAACACCCTGTATTTTAATTCGGAATTAGGAAGTAAATATCATCCCCTATCTCTTATATTCAGCATTCCGTATACCTATCTTAATAGATTTTGAGGTTATGTGCGACTTTTTGTTAAACGGACTAAGTATCCCTACTTTTAAATGTTTGTAGCTAGCTCTGAATGGGAATAATGTCAAATTCATTGACTAACCAAAGTGTTTATGTATATCATTGTAATTAACTTTCGTACAACGCAATATTAATAAAATGACTATTCGAACAGACATTCTTGTATGGTTATTCAAAATAATACATGAATTTGACATGAATCCATTTCAGAGCCACCTACAAACATTTAAAGATAGGGCTACTTAGTCTGTTTAACAAAAAGTCGCTCATATCTCAAAATCTATTAAAGATAGGTATAGGGAATGCTCATATAAAGTGGTAGGGGATGGTATTTACTTCCTAATCCGAATTAAAATACAGGGTGTTCTATTTAAAAAAAATGAGTTTTCTGCATTTGAAAATATGTCACTTTGTTCCTCAGTTTTGAACACCCTGTATGTTAGAATGTAAAGTATGCTTACCGTTTCTTAGAGTAATATCTACATTCATAACATAGCAAATTTGGAGTCTCTACTTGCAGTATTAACCGAGATATTAATTTCTCAATGATGCAATGATTATGACTAAAAAAAAAAGAAAAACTTAATAACTCAAAAACGGCAACATGTAGCTATAGGAATAGCTAATGAAAACTGACGTATTTATAGTTGTAGAATCCAAAAATGAATAAAAAATTATATCATTCTATTTAAAATAACAAAGTTGACATCCATTTCCGCTCAACCGGAAGTGATATTTTGGTTAAGGTATTTTGCATTTATAGTTCCAATCGAACAGATACTGGTGCCAAAATCTCTAATATAAGTAAATAATAGAACAACATAAACTTTTAATGAACCAGTTGCGTGGAATACCCTGTATATCTATAAAGGATAACAATGATTGTAGGACGACTTTAAGCCACTCTACTTGCATTAATTAACTATGGTCCTATCTTATGGCCTGCAAGGTCTCCCGCCCTAAATCCTTTAGACTTTTTTGTTTGGGGTTTCATAAAGGTGAAAGTTTACGCAACATCTCCACAAGACGCTGACGAAGTTATAGGACGAATTAACACGGCAGTATTAGAAATTACACCGGAAAGGCTTGAACAGGTAATACAGACAATACCTCGTAGATTGCGAATGTGTTTACAAACAGACGGATATCAATTTGAACATATGCGTAGGTAATAGTGTCGCTAATTTATTACAAGAGATGCGTTCGAAAAATCAAAACTACTAATTCTGTTTTAATAAAGCTTTCTTATTGCTTTTCCCTATGTATAATTTGTGTTATCCAATTTGTCATTTGTAATTCTGGTCTGTCAATTTTGACAAGTATTGTAACTATCATTACGATAGTATGCGACTACAGTGTTGCCAAATGTATGTTACTTTCAAGTGGCTCCTGAAGACGCATGAAGCATAGTACCATATTTTACCATTTAGATTTTAGATTCAGAAACTAAGGAAGAATGTCGCCGCGTATAGCTTTTGCGACAATTTATACACACGTTGTGTATATTCGAAATTTTAAAATTTTATGAAACCAATGAAAAGTGTTTATCGAAAATTGCAATATTTATAAAACCATGCATACACGACATGGTCAATACCTAAGGGTACCTTCACACGCAACGAAGTCAATGAATTTAAATTCAAATTAAGAAAAAAATTCTTTGTAAAAAAACTTATAATAGTATGAAGGAATTTATGGACTATCAATTGTCTGATGCAACTCTGCCTTCTTTTCATTATATTTTCTTTTATGTGTGTAATTTTATCTCATATTTAATATTTCAAATTGTAATAAATAATTTTTTTATTTTTATTATTGTACTTATCCATGTTTTATCTGAACCATGGCATGCAGTAAATTATTATTATTACTAATTTGCACTAACTTAAGAAACAATTTTTCTTTATTTATTAATCATTTGCGAAATTATTGCAAAAATATGTTTATTAATTATTACTTCTTAGTATGCGCAAATGTACATCCACTACTACCGGCCATTGAAGTTAGGACAACTGTATAGTTTAAAAAAAAAAAACATTTCTATCAATATTAATACTTTTAATATTATTGTGAAAATTTCTACAATAAAGTAAGCATAACAACAAGGTATTTTAGACGGAAATCAACATTAGAATATGCCTATTAAAGAGAAAATTTAATTCAACCTAATAACAGGTAATAAAACCATTACAAACGATATTTAAAGGATGCGATAAGCATGTTTACAATAGAGGGGTGGGTCGACAAGGTTGTAAAATTTCACGTGAATATCTCCTAAAGGTCTCCCACTATAGCAGGGAATAATTGATATCATGCTTGTTGTGAATTATTCTATTAGTAAACCAGTTACGACGATACGGTTGTTCAATTGTGGTGTTCGTGAAAATAGTATTAAAAAAATGCCGATAAGTGTTTAAAAGTAGGAGTGACAAGATCTACAGTCTATTACACTATTCGTCGCTACCGAGGCACCGGAATCGTCCAGGTCCGTCACGGACTAACCTCAATGGCCGGTTGTGTATATATGGTTTAATATAGAGTTATACCGTAGTTTAGATAGATATTTCTCAGTATGTATTGCCAATACGCCTAAAACATTTCTCTAATATCTCATGGAACAGTGGAGACACAGAAAAAGTTTTATATTGATGCATATTATATCTATGTGTAAGTAAGGTTGCTACAAAAAGAAGGCGTAACAGGTTATAGTTGCTAATGCAAAACAGTGGTTTTACACATGACTACTATTTAGTTGCTTTACCCACCCTTGCATAGTAATTATAACAATTGGTAATATTGAAATAATTCGCTTTTTCCCGTATAGTAAGTAATCAATGAACGGAAACCGAGTATATTTGCAACATCCCGTCAACATGCGGACAATAGCCGGTATTTAAATGTCATTCATTCTTCTTTCCCACTGACGTGGCAATTAATGTCCCGATATTCCGTATTAAACTCCATGCGTCCGAAATGAGACGGAAAGACCCTCGTAGACGATTACATTTATTTCAATCAAAGTTAACCCTGCCTTGACAGTTCGACATACAAGAAATCAAAGGGGTCGTCGACGTTCGATCGGATTCGTCTATATGGAGAGAGAGGGTTGGCGAGAAAGCATTTGTTGGGACGACAGAAATAATTAACTTGTCCTCGATGATCCGGGAGCGCGTTCACTCACCGTCATCGCCGACTATTGGCTGACTGTTCGGGTTCACGATTCGAAATATCGCACAATCGACTTGTCACACAGTGGAAGACATATCGGCTCGTGTAAATCGGGGATTTCTGGTGCACCTTTAACGAAACGACCGACGGTGTGCGTTGATGGGCGTCGACTAAGATTACGGGATTAAGTCGCGTGTTTAACGTCAGCCGTTGATAAGGATCTCGAAACGACGTGTAGACTAGCATGTTAAAATATTGGATTTAAAGTGGCTTAGTAATGTCGTGATTCCGTAGAAGTTGTAATCACATTTTTATCAGACAATTTGATTTTCCAATAAATAATCCTTTCCAGGTCTCGTATTTTTAAACCCAGAAAATAAGAGTTATTGTTGTTACTCAATTACATGGACATATCTATTAAAACCACAGTGAGAAAAAGAGTTTTTTTGTTGTTTTTCTTTTAAATAGTAGTAGAGGAATATTTATTAGGTTTGTTTGTTGATTTTATTAACGACAATACTTAAATCTCGAGGGATGTTGGCAGTTGGTGGATATAATTATTACTGCTATGTTGGCAGGCCGATGCCCGTCTTAACATTAGCTTTTTTAGGTCACATTAAAAACGTGTGTAACACTAGATCGATATTAGCATACATATGTATGTTTAACCTTACCAAGGATCATCAGTGATACTGGTCAAATCTGATGTATTATACGAAGCCGTCTATATACTTAATAAGTGGAAGAATAAATGAATGAGAATTTAAGATGGAAATCTCATTATTAACGTGAAGATATTTGCTAAATTGGGGATCTGAAACTACAATATACAGGGTATTCCACGTAACTGGTTCATTAAAAGTTTATGATGTTCTATTATTTACTTATATTTGAGATTTTGGCACCAGTATCTGTTCGATTGGAAGTATAAATGCAAAATACCTTAACCAAAATATCACTTCGGTTGCCCGGAAATGGAGTGTCAACTTTGTATTTTAAATAGAATGATATAATTTTTTATTCATTTTTGGATTCTACAACTTATAAATACGTCAGTTTTCATTAGCTATTCCTATAGCTACATGTTGCCGTTTTTTGAGTTTTTAAGTTTTTCTTTTTTTTTAGTCATAATCATTGCATCATTGAGAAATTAATATCTCGGTTAATACTGCAAGTAGAGACTCCAAATTTGCTATGTTATGAATGTAGATATAACTCTAAGAAACGGTAAGCACCCTTTACATTCTAACATACAGGGTGTTCAAAACTGAGGAACAACGTGACATATTTTCAAATGCAGAAAACTCTTTTTTTTTTTAATAGAACATCATGTATTTTAATTCGGAATTAGGAAGTAAATATCATCTCCTATCGCCTTATATGAGCATTCCCTATACCTATCTTTAACAGATTTTGAGATATGAGCGACTTTTTGTTAAACAGACTAAGTATTCTTTTTTTTTAAATAGAACACCCTGTATTTTAATTCGGAATTAGGAAGTAAATATCATCCCCTATCTCTTTATATCAGCATTCCGTATACCTATCTTTAATAGATTTTGAGGTATGTGCGACTTTTTGTTAAACGGACTAAGTATCCCTACTTTTAAATGTTTGTAGCTAGCTCTGAATGGGAATAATGTCAAATTCATTGACTAACCAAAAGTGTTTATGTATATCATTGTAATTACACTTTCGTACAACGCAATATTAATAAAAATGACTATTCGAACAGACATTCTTGTATGGTTATTCAAAAATAATACATGAATTTGACATGAATCCATTTCAGAGCCACCTACAAACATTTAAAGATAGGGCTACTTAGTCTGTTTAACAAAAAGTCGCTCATATCTCAAAATCTATTAAAGATAGGTATAGGGAATGCTCATATAAAGTGGTAGGGGATGGTATTTACTTCCTAATTCCGAATTAAAATACAGGGTGTTCTATTTAAAAAAAATGAGTTTTCTGCATTTATTGAAATATGTCACTTTGTTCCTCAGTTTTGAACACCCTGTATGTTAGAATGTAAAGTATGCTTACCGTTTCTTAGAGTAATATCTACATTCATAACATAGCAAATTTGGAGTCTCTACTTGCAGTATTAACCGAGATATTAATTTCTCAATGATGCAATGATTATGACTAAAAAAAAAAAGAAAAACTTAAATAACTCAAAACAGGCAACATGTAGCTATAGGAATAGCTAATGAAAACTGACGTATTTATAGTTGTAGAATCCAAAAAATGAATAAAAAAATTATATCATTCTATTTAAAATAACAAAGTTGACATCCATTTCCGCTCAACCGGAAGTGATATTTTGGTTAAGGTATTTTGCATTTATAGTTCCAATCGAACAGATACTGGTGCCAAAATCTCTAATATAAGTAAATAATAGAACAACATAAACTTTTAATGAACCAGTTGCGTGGAATACCCTGTATATCTATAAAGGATAACAATGATTGTAGGACGACTTTAAGCCACTCTACTTGCATTAATTAACTATGGTCCTATCTTATGGCCTGCAAGGTCTCCCGCCCTAAATCCTTTAGACTTTTGTTGTTTGGGTTTCATAAAGGTGAAGTTACGCAACATCTCCACAAGACGCTGACGAAGTTATAGGACGAATTAACACGGCAGTATTAGAAATAACACCGGAAAGGCTTGAACAGTAATACGACAATACCTCGTAGATTGCGAATTGTGTTTACAAACAGACGGATATCAATTTGAACATATGCGTAGGTAATAGTGTCGCTAATTTATTACAAGAGATGCGTTCGAAAAATCAAAACTACTAATTCTGTTTTAATAAAGCTTTCTTATTGCTTTTCCCTATGTATAATTTGTGTTATCCAATTTGTCATTTGTAATTCTGGTCTGTCAATTTTGACAAGTATTGTAACTATCATTACGATAGTATGCGACTACAGTGTTGCCAAATGTATGTTACTTTCAAGTGGCTCCTGAAGACGCATGAAGCATAGTACCATATTTTACCATTTAGATTTTAGATTCAGAAACTAAGGAAGAATGTCGCCGCGTATAGCTTTTGCGACAATTTATACACACGTTGTGTATATTCGAAATTTTAAAATTTTATGAAACCAATGAAAAGTGTTTATCGAAAATTGCAATATTTATAAAACCATGCATACACGACATGGTCAATACCTAAGGGTACCTTCACACGCAACGAAGTCAATGAATTTAAATTCAAATTAAGAAAAAAATTCTTTGTAAAAAAACTTATAATAGTATGAAGGAATTTATGGACTATCAATTGTCTGATGCAACTCTGCCTTCTTTTCATTATATTTTCTTTATGTGTGTAATTTTATCTCATATTTAATATTTCAAATTGTAATAAATAAATTTTTTATTTTATTATTGTACTTATCCATGTTTTCTGAACCATGGCATGCAGTAAATTATTATTATTACTAATTGCACTAACTTAAGAAACAATTTTTCTTTATTTATTAATCATTTGCGAAATTATTGCAAAAATATGTTTATTAATTATTACTTCTTAGTATGCGCAAATGTACATCCACTACTACCGGCCATTGAAGTTAGGACAACTGTATAGTTTAAAAAAAAAAAACATTTCTATCAATATTAATACTTTTAATATTATTGTGAAAATTTCTAACAATAAAGTAAGCATAACAACAAAGTATTTTAGAACGGAACATCACGATTAGAATATGCCTATTAAAGGAGAAATTTAATTCAACCTAAAACAGGTAATATAAGACATTACAAACGATATTTAAAGGATGCGATAAGCATGTTTACAATAGAGGGGTGGGTCGACAAGGTTGTAAAATTTCACGTGAATATCTCCTAAAGGTCTCCCACTATAGCAGGGAATAATTGATATCATGCTTGTTGTGAATTATTCTATTAGTAAACCAGTTACGACGATACGGTTGTTCAATTGTGGTGTTCGTGAAAATAGTATTAAAAAAATGCCGATAAGTGTTTTAAAGTAGGAGTGACAAGATCTACAGTCTATTACACTATTCGTCGCTACGAGGCACCGGAATCGTCCAGGTCCGTCACGGACTAACCTCAATGGCCGGTTGTGTTATATATGGTTTATATAGATTATATACCGTAGTTTAGATAGATATTTCTCAGTATGTATTGCCAAACGGCTAAAACATTTCTCTAATATCTCATGGAAACAGTGGAGACACAGAAAAAGTTTATAATTGATGCATATTTATATCTATGTGTAAGTAAGGTTGCTACAAAAAGAAGGCGGTAACAGGTTTATAGTTGCTAATGCAAAACAGTGGTTTTACACATGACTACTATTTATTGCTTTACCCACCCTTGCTAGTAATTATAACAATTGGGTCATATTGAAATAATTCGCTTTTCCCGTTAGTAGTAAGTATCAATGAAGAACGGAAACCGAGTAGTTATATTTGCAACATCCCTCAACATGCGACCAATAGCCGGTATTTAAATGTCATTCATTCTTCTTTCCCACTGACGTGGCAATTATGTCCCCGATATTCCCTATTAAACTCCATGCGTCCGAATGAGACGGAAAGCCCTCGTAGACGATTACATTTATTTCAATCAAAGTTAACCTGCCTTGACAGTTTCGACATACAAGAAATCAAACGGGTCGTCGACGTTCGATCGGATTCGTCTATATTAGAGAGGGTTGGCGAAGAGCATTTGTTGGGACGACCAGAAATAATTTAACTTGGTCCTCGATGATCCGGGAGCGCGTTTCACTCACCGTCATCGCCGACTATGGCCTGACTGTTCCGGGTTCACGATTCGGAAATAATCGCACATCGACTTGTCACACAGTGGAAGACATATCGGCTCGTGTAAATCGGGGATTTCTGGTGCACCTTTACGAAACGACCGACGGTGTGCGTTGATGGGCGTCGACTAAGATTACGGGATTAAGTCGCGTGTTTAACGTCAGCCGTTGATAAGGATCTCGAAACGACCGTGTAGACTAGCATGTTAAATATTGGATTTAAAGTGGCTTTAGTAATGTCGTGATTCCGTAGAAGTTGTAATCACATTTTTATCAGACAATTTGATTTTCCAATAAATAATCCTTTCCAGGTCTCGTATTTTTAAACCCAAGAAATAAGAGTTATTGTTGTTACTCAATTACATGGACTATTATTAAACCACAGTGAGAAAGAGTTTTTTTGTTGTTTTTCTTTTAAATAGTAGTAGAGGAATATTTATTAGGTTTTGTTTGTTGCATTTATTAACGACAAACTTAAATCTCGAGGGATGTTGCAGTTGGTGGATATAATTATTACTGCTATGGTTGGCAGGCCGATGCCCGTCTTAACATTAGCTTTTTTAGGTCACATTAAAAACGTGTGTAACACTAGATCGATATTAGCATACATATGTATGTTTAACCTTACCAAGGATCATCAGTGATACTGGTCAAATCTGATGTATTATACGAAGCCGTCTATATACTTAATAAGTGGAAGAATAAATGAATGAGAATTTAAGATGGAAATCTCATTATTAACGTGAAGATATTTGCTAAATTGGGGATCTGAAACTACAATATACAGGGTATTCCACGTAACTGGTTCATTAAAAGTTTATGATGTTCTATTATTTACTTATATTGAGATTTTGGCACCAGTATCTGTTCGATTGGAAGTATAATTGCACAATACTTAACCAAAATATCACTTCCGGTTGCCCGGAAATGGATGTCAACTTTGTTATTTTAAATAGAATGATATAATTTTTTTATTCATTTTTGGATTCTACAACTATAAATACGTCAGTTTTCATTAGCTATTCCTATAGCTACATGTTGCCGTTTTTGAGTTATTTAAGTTTTTCTTTTTTTTTTAGTCATAATCATTCATTCATTGAGAAATTAATTCTCGGTTATACTGCAAGTAGAGACTCCAAATTTGCTATGTTATGAATGTAGATATACTCTAAGAAACGTAAGCACCCTTTACATTCTAACATACAGGGTGTTCAAAATGAGGAACAACGTGACATATTTTCAAATGCAGAAAACTTTTTTTTTTAATAGAAATCATGTATTTTAATTCGGAATTAGGAAGTAATATTCTCCTATCGCCTTATATGAGCATTCCTATACCTATCTTTAACAGATTTTGAGATATAGAGCGACTTTTTGTTAAACAGACTAAGTATTCTTTTTTTTTAAATAGAACACCCTGTATTTTAATTCGGAATTAGGAAGTAAATATCATCCCCTATCTCTTTATATCAGCATTCCGTATACCTATCTTTAATAGATTTTGAGGTATGTGCGACTTTTTTGTAAACGGACTAAGTATCCTACTTTTTAAATGTTTGTAGCTAGCTCTGAATGGGAATAATGTCAAATTCATTAGTAACCAAAAGTGTTTATGTATATCATTGTAATTACACTTTCGTACAACGCAATATTAATAAAAATGACTATTCGAACAGACATTCTTGTATGGTTATTCAAAATAATACATGAATTTGACATGAATCCATTTCAGAGCCACTACAAACATTTAAAGATAGGGCTACTTAGTCTGTTTAACAAAAGTCGCTCATATCTCAAAATCTATTAAAGATAGGTATAGGGAATGCTCATATAAAGTGGTAGGGGATGGTATTTACTTCCTAATTCCGAATTAAAATACAGGGGTTTCTATTTAAAAAAATGAGTTTTTGCATTTGAAAATATGTCACTTTGTTCCTCAGTTTTGAACACCTGTATGTTAGAATGTAAAGTATGCTTACCGTTCTTAGAGTAATATCTACATTCATAACATAGCAAATTTGGATCTCTACTTGCAGTATTACCGAGATATTTATTTCTCAATGATGCAATGATTATGACTAAAAAAAAAAAGAAAACTTAAATAACTCAAAAACGCAACATGTAGCTATAGGAATAGCTAATGAAAACTGACGTATTTATATGTTTAGAATCCAAAATGAATAAAAAATTATATCATTCTATTTAAAATAACAAAGTTGACATCCATTTCCGCTCAACCGGAAGTGTATTTTGGTTAAGGTATTTTGCATTTATAGTTCCAATCGAACAGATACTGGTGCAAAATCTCTAATATAATTAAATAATAGAACAACATAAATTTTAATGAACACAGTTGCGTGGAATACCCTGATATCTATAAAGGATAAACAATGATGTAGACGACTTAAGCCACCTCTACTTGCCATAATAACTAACGCTAATTAAAATTATGTCACATTAAAGACGTGCTTGTAACCACCGGTTGATATTAGCATACCATGTTTCACGTTACCAAAAATCATCAATGCTACTGGTCAAACCTAATGTATTATAACGAAGAAAGTTCGTCATATATAGTAATGTGACCTAAAACAAAGTACCCGATGCTGTCCTCAACACAATATGGAAAGTAATTGAACAACAAACAGTTTTGTAAACAAAGTTGAACTATATTTATGTCTTAAAGACATACTGAACTAAATAATTTGTTTAAATATATTAAACTTTCTAACAAAATATTTTGTTTCAGTCAATAGCGTACATTTCTTGTATATATTTGAAACAATAAGGGCATGCTTGTTTCGAAAAAAATATGCTTAACAAAATATATTTGGCTGGTTTAAATATATTGGTTTTTCAATGTATTTCAGATATTTCAGTTTTAAGAAAAAAAGTCTCACTATTAAAACTATTGTAGTTTCAGACGGATGTTGTTAATCAGTATTAATAAAATAAAAGTTGGGATCAATACCTTTAAAAAAGATAGTAACATACCTGCTTCTAACTAAAGACGTTCGTTTGTATAGTGGAAAGAGAAGATTAGTTGTTTGGCACGATACTAGTGTTTAGTGATCGATCTACGCTTTTTCTCGTTTTGTTGTTCATCTCCAAGTGTGTAAAGTAATTTTACTATGCTGACGGAGGTTCCACCCAAAAACATTCTTTCTGTTTTCAAGCATCATATCTTATTGAGGAATATACTAATATGCTATATAAATAAATGTGAAGTTATAAAAAAAAGTACACTAATTACCACAAAGGGGGTTTTCTTTGGCACGTTAAGGTCCATGAAATAAACTTCATTATTATACAAAATCTATTGCAAAGTAGTACATACAACATAACAATAACAACAGAATGGAAAAAAAATCATATATTGATTGCATTTGTGAGTTTTTACAAAATGCACAAACAAATGATTTTGAATATTCCATTTATTTACCTATAGTTACCATTAAAAGATAACATTAAACTTCTATGGTATGCAATAGTAATTATATTTATCAGCAAGTATATCAGTTTCGAAATAGACTCTGTTTCTTGATTCTGACAAATCAGCTGACAAGAAAATTAACGGTTATCAAAAACAACACAATCTGTAACCGATCCCAAGATATTTGAGGTAAAACTGTCGCAAAATCTGGCCTTAGAACCTTTTAATAGGAATACTAGAAGCGCATTTTAACGGCGAATCAGCTGATGAAAAGCGGGATTTGCTACTACTTAACCGTTTCCGAGATATTTGAGGTTAAAGTTTTGAAAAATTAAATCGACACCATAATAGGCTTGACCTGTCATATATCCATTTTAACGGGAAATCGAATGCCGAAAACCGCAATTCGATATCGCTAACCGTTTCCGAAATATTAGTAAAAATGTGTTGAAAATAGTTAAATTTCCTTATTTTTCACTTCCTATTTAATTTTTGGGCAAACTACCGCTTTGATGTTGTTTTACTGACATTCAAAATGCCTCCTGATGGCATCCTGAATCTTCTGAGATTTAGATTCTTATATTCAGAAAACCGAAAGAACTCTCATCTTGGTTGTTTTTTTTTTTTTATTATTTTCGTCACACAAATTACCGTTCTGAGCCACCAAACAACGCCGAAACCTTTATGTATTGCTATCTATTTATTATCTGTACGCGTTTTCGAAGAGGATTCATAATCTTTTTAATCCATATTTTGGCGTCTGTCTCTATTCATTGGTGTGGTCAAATTTTTTAATAAAAAGATTACGAATATCGTTTAGTTATTTTTGAACTCGAAAATTGATTATAGTATGCTTTGAAATTTTAAACGAAGCTTTGAAAATTTGTGTGAAAGTTCTTTTAGGTTTCGAATAACGAAACCGAATAACATCCAGCGCTAGATATCCGTATCGAAGTTTATCCTAATGCTGATAACAGTTCTAGTATGTATACAATATTTTAAATATTGCTTTTATCCAGTAACTATTCTTTGAATATTGGTAGCTGTAATCAACTGGTTGAATAAAGAAATATTAAAAATTCATTCTAGTTTTCGTGAATTCACGTGTACTTCCTATTCTATTCATAATTCGCTGTTCAGTCAGAATAGCTTGTTTATTATAATCTTTCACATACCATATTTATTTTCATCTAGTTTTTCGTTTATTTCCTTCCTCTTGTTATTTAATTATGTATTTGTACAGCTACCTACCAAAAAAAGTTAACGCTACGCGAAAATGATGATGGCGAGCGCATTCAGGATGGCTTATAGCTTTTACTACGACTGCGGCTTATCCGCGTGTAAACAGATGTTATGTATGATTCGTTGTTGTATTTATCCGATCACTGGATTTCTTGTTTTTATAATTTAGTTTTGTTATTAAGACATTAAACCAAGCCACCGCGTGTGAAATAATATTTTATGTATTCCTGGTAAAATAGATTTTCTGTTTCTGAATGTTCTTATTGATTATTAGAATAACTTTATTTCGCATATACATATACGGCCATATGGAATTATATGTGAGAGAACAGTTTCTTTCTTTCATTTTCGTAATTTTTTAATTGTAACATTTACAATAAGTGAATTTGCAATATAAATAAAACTTATAGTTTTCAATAGTAAATGCAAGGACATATTTTGCTAGTAACGTATCATACATATACACATGTGATTCTGTAATAACAAAATGTTCTCACTTATAAATTTATTTTATTGTTTTATCTAATTATAATATTTGCATAAATTCATTTTTTCAATCTTGAAGCATCTAATGTCTCCACTCCCCATTATTTTCGATTACTTCCTAGAAGTCTCTTATAGTTTATCTGCATTTTCTGGAATGAAGTCTTTATATATGTATAAATATATATTGTATTCTGCTTTAATGCAGCTCAACATTTTCAATAGGATTAAGTCTATTTAGAGCACAGTTCAATACTTGTTAAATAAATGTTTACAAAACGTATCCATCTCTTGCACAATTGCGGTTCTGCCTCGGAGGCAGTTATCGTGCTGATAACACAACATTGTCCCCATATTTACCGATGACATTATCAGATTTATCAAGGATGGCTGATTTCTGCTAACACCTAGTGCTTTCATTTTAACTATTCGGTTTCTAATTTTTTACTATTAAATTAATTATTAGAGAGACCTAACATTAGTGTTGAGCATATACAATCGTTAGAACAAGAGTTAATTGCAATTTATTTTTTCAGTATGTTGTAAAAAGCATGAAAGATAACTATTTATAGTAACATTGGGAGATGATAATAAAAGAAAATTAAAGTTATGTAAAATTTTATTGAAATGTTTTTCAATTTTATTATGGAAGAATATTGCGTATATGACATTTGTCCGTAACTGTATGTTTTTTTATGGAGGGTTCAATGAAAATTGTTCCTTATGTTATAAGAGGGAATATCAGCATAAACAATTGTTCCCTTTGTGGTTTTCGCCACAAACTGTTGCGCTTAAAATTGAATTGATAATCTTTTTGGTAACTAATAATAATAACATCAGGTCGTCAAAAACTTTCATAGACAATTACAAATGATACGGACGATATATATAGTATTCAATACGAGTAACATACGTATGTGGGCTACTCTTCGGCTCATGAATAAATTACGTCCATAAATAGTGTNTTTTTAATAGAACACCTTGTATTTTAATTCGAAATAGAAGTAAGTATCATTCCCTATCAGTTTATATCAGCATTCACTATACATATTTAATAGATTTTGAGATATGAGCAACGATTTGTTAAACGATTTAATTCCCAATCTTTAAATGTTGTAGCTGGCTCTGAATGGGATTAACGTGAAATTCATGTATTATTCTTTGAATAACCGTACAAGAATTGTCGCTGTTGAATAGTCCTTTTCTATTGTATATTGCGTTGTACAAAAGTATTTATGTGAGTTTACGATGATATACTAAACACTTATGGTTAGTCAATGAATTAATCCCATTCAGAGCCAGCTACAAAATTTAAAGATAGGGCTACTTAGTCTGTTTTACAAAGGTCGCTCATATCTCAAAATGGTTAAAGGTGAGGTATAGGAATACTGATATAAATGATGGGTGATATTTACTTCCTAATTTCGAATTAAATACAGGGTGTTCTATTTAAAAAAAAAGAGTTTTCTGCATTTGAAAATATGTCACTTTGTTCCTCAGTTTTGAACACCCTGTATGTTAAAATGTAAAGCTGCGTTTACAGTTTCTTAGGATTACATATAAATTCATAACATAGCAAATTTGGAGTCTCTAGTTGTTAACCGAGATATTAATTTCTCAATGATGCAATGATAATGACTAAAAAAAAAAAAAGAAAAACTTAACTCAAAAACGGCAACATGTAGCTATAGGAATAGCTAATGAAAACTAACGTATTTATAGTCGTAGAATCCAAAATGAACAAAAAGTAGATTATTTTATTTAAAATAACAAAGTTGACGTCTATTTCCGGTCAACCGGGAGTGATACTTCGATTAAAGTATTTCACATTTATAGTTCCAATCGAACAGATAATGGTGACAAAATCTCAAATATAAGTAAATAATAGAACATCATTCACTTACGTAGAATATCTTGTACACAATGGGAACTAGAGGTGGGTCGGATTCATATGATTCATTAGTACATTCGATTCCCATATATGATTCGTAGGGTACGAATCTTTTCCATATATACGAATCCGTATCGGAGTCAATACTAATATATTAGTATACTACTCACTTCCGACCTGTCGATTGCCGTTATTTGAATAAAAGAGGGATAAAAATATGATTTCTATCAGCCAACAAAATTGAGAAATACGCATGTTGTTCTGCTGGGCGGGTGTGAGTCAGATACACGCGTCGATTTACCATCTCCAATCCGCGTGCTATCGCCGTCTAACGGCAAGCACTCACCGCTATTCTCTGCCTTTGTCTGACTAGTACAAAATGATATCACTATATCGATCTTTTCATTGTAAATCAATTCAACAGAGCCCTCATTCCGTCTACTACGGGGCGAGGGAAACAATTCCCTAGGCATGCGTAAACACGGGCGTAAATTTAATTAAAACTTTCAGTTTAGTCGGCGTTCGATTTATTTCGCTCATTTCTTAACAGGGCATTGGTGGATATTAGGGTACGGGTACTGTCCTCAATTTTATAACGGTTAGTAAGTTTTGATTGCGGTCAGTAAATTTATAAAAAAGGAAATGGAATATTATAGGCCCGAGGATTGTGAAACAATTTTACGGTGGCAATTCAGCAGTAGTAACACAAGATTTACTGGCAGTAAATTATCCTGAAAGATCAATTCCTAGCGCGACTATTTTGAAGGAACGTTTACATTAATAAATAACAATAATAAAACTGTCCTAGCGAAAAATGTCAGTAATATCGAAATAAGTTTGTGCATTAGTGGAATAAAGTCCTAGTATGACATCTGAACAAATTGCTTGCGGATTTAATACTAGTGCAAAAGTTTTAAACCTTTTACAGAAGAATAAGTATCGATCGTGCAAAATTAGCACATTCCAAGAACTTTCAGTCGACGATTATTGCTGTCGTCTAGAATTTTATGAATGAATGGTTAATAAATATCAGGAACATCAATATTTTTTCAATAATATACTATTTACCTACAAATATGTACTTTATTTATTATTGTATTACCAGGCTCAATTTAATTCGGCTGAACTATAACAATTCGCCGAACGTTAATAAATCTCTTCTGCGGCTTCGTGCGTAGCTACGCCTACAGTTGAAGTCCTTCCCATATCTAGTAGCCCAGAATGCAATCGATAGCTCGCAACGAGTTAGTTGATACGAAATCGTATCGGAATCGGTCACTAATATACTAGTATACTAGTATTGACACCGACTGCGACTCCGACTCTGAATCCGTGACTATACTAGCATACTAGAGTCGTGCTGGGAGTCACTTGAAACGAATATACTAGTATATTTTAATATTATACCGATGTATGTATACGTGGGTTAGCCATAGGTCGTACTCACAATTTATATGATTCTCACGGGTGTAGGAATTAGGATTCGAATCGCTCACCGCTAATGAGAACAGACAAATACGGTTTCTCATATTTTGTCTGTTTGCAATGGAATTATGCTTTAGATTTTGTATTTTATACCTGTAAGAGATCCGTATTTAGTTGACGATGAATGGTGATAAATACAGATCCACAGATGACACGTAATGTATATATGCCCATTTTAATCAACATAAATGGTGCAATATAGTATAATACCATGGTTTATTAAGAGTAAATACTAGTTACGCAACAGATTTGGCCTAAAGAAAATTGAGGCGCCGCATACCGACTTGATGGGCCTGCCCCATTACAAAAAAAGCCTGCGTCCGGCCCGCATCAGAAATTTTTTGGTCAGGTCCGCCTCCGCCTGCGGGCCTGGCCAAACGGGCCAGTCGGACCCATTCCCAACTCTAATGCATACATAAATACCCATGAATGAATGATTTATTTTAACGAGGAAGATTTCTCTTTACCGCTCAATATAATCGAATGATTGCTTTAACGTCTTTTAACTATGCCCACCACTAGTGTTTAGAATAAATAATCCCTAGAAAGGGAAATGAAAAAATTGTTAAATATGTTAAACAGAGTTTTCTATTATTACAATATTAAAATATAGCAGTATACATATTATGAAATACTTGTCCAAAGTAAAAATCCGTAGCTCGTTCATTTTGACGGAAAACCCAGGATGCGCACTGTATGTACTCACTGCTCCCTTGACTTGATTTGACTTTCTAATTTTTAGTTTTCCAGTACTTAAATGCTATGCAAAAGTTAACGATTTTACAATAATTTATTGCCTATTGTTGAGTAACAATACCCCATTAGCTTCTTATTATGCATCTATATATTTCTTGTTCCAGTTTATTGCAGAAATAAACGATTTGGAAGTCTTATACCTAATTCAAGCAGCCATATTTTGTAAATATAAAGACATCAATCAAAAGGTAATTACGCACCAGGCTATATTTTCTTTTCGAGAGAGAGAGGAAAATCTTTAAAAAAAATCTGAGATCTTGTTTCGCAGTGCCGGAAACTGCGGTGGCATTACTCTAAATAACAGGTAGATGTTGGCAAGGCAAGGAGTTCAGGTATCTCTCTCTCTCGCGCTAATGTTCGTCTCTTTCTTTCATAGTTAGAATATTCTGGCTAACCAGTCAATGTTTGTCCAATTCTCACCAGAAACTAGCATCTTTCCTACTACATTTTCCGTTGTTATTTCCGCCATTCTCTATGGCACTTCTTGTCTCACAATGCTCCATCGCCGGCATTCAAAGAAAGTGTGCTTCGCTGTATCGATTTCTTCACAGTGTGAGCAAAAGTTAGTCTCTTTGAATCTAAAACGGCATAAGCACGCGTAGAAACATCCATGTTCTGACAGGATCTGCGCCAGTTGGTAGTTTATTTCTCCCTGTTCCTGTGATACCAAAACGTAATATCTCTTTTCAGCTTTTGATGTACTGTCTTCCTCGTTCCAGAGCTTTTGTCACTCATTATTGTCTTTACTTTGTACTATATTGGCCTGCACCTTCTCTACCAGATCTATAAGTAGGGTCTTTGTTAATACTAGAAAAGCTTTTGTCGATCCTATCTTGCATATTCTCGAGATCATTACTGCTGCTTTCCTTTGGACACTCAAGAATCGTTGTCTATGTGTATGTTTTTCCATGGCCTTCAGCCAAGTTGAGCCTGCATAGAGCACATTTAGCTTTTTTTTTCTGATTCTGAAATAGAGGTTGTTTTTAGGTCGATGAATCCACGTAAAGCTCTGAATATAGACGGTATTACAGCTGATATTGCATTAAGGGTTTGTGATTTATGAGGCAGCACATTATTTGAAACTTTTTAATAAATTAATAAATTAGAGGCATTTTTTCGACTTGCTGGAAACGTCGATTAGTTAAGGTTATTTCTAAAGCTAGTAAAACTGATATGGCGAATCCAAGTAGTTATAGGCCTATTGGTCTATTACCAGTTATCGGAAAGCCATTAGATAGTTTGATTATAAACAGAACAGATTTTTTTATGCTATCACAAAATGCCATGAATGTAGCGCGCGTATTCATCTATTTCCGCAAACGCGGCGTGCGTTACTTCGGGTATATTACTAGTAGATTTACGTATAAAGGAACTTAAATTTCGTAGGGACGCGAATAAAATAGAGCATAAGGGTTTAATTACAGCAACGGGAATCAGATTAGAACCGGGCGATTTAGAAAAGCAAGTAGATATAGGAAGCCGAACTCATGCCGCGGAATTGTAAGTTGCAAATTAGTTAGGCACGAACTATTTCGAATTTCCCGCCACAAGCCTCACAAAGTATAATGGATTTTTATAATATCTTCGTTGGAGGTAACATTGCAGTCTCTTGGCAATACACCATATTCCACCACTTCGTGGGATCATAATGGGAGCATCGAAATAACGTAAAAATTTTTAGATGCACGCTCGCCTATTCGCTATCTAAATGTCTTATCCTTAGGTTTGTTCATTGGTGCTACACTTTCTACACAATTAAAACAGGATAAAAGATTCACTCTTTAAGTATCTGAGAACGTTAAAATATGCATCAGTGCAATTGGTGTAACACCAACGAACAAACTCCTTGTCTATGATTCTTCTGTCGAAGTCGGATAGATAATACACGAAAAGATCCACGGGGCTATGGCCGCTACCATTGCAAATCACAAATTAATCATTAATGCTTTTATTTTCTGTAAAAATACCGGTTAATACTACGTACACACACGAACATCGATATTTCTAATTTGATGCGACGAATTATACTTTTGTATTATATTTATGCAGACAACGCGAGCGGTGAGGCCATTTCCAAATTTGGTAATGAATGCCATCAATAACCTCAAACTTAACTTGAGATTGACAAGAATAAGACGTAAACAGACGAAGCGATTCGGTTGTACTTCGCTGCGGTGGCAGAAAAATTTTAATTCTCTGCGTGTGCGCATAACGTTCCTGGCTTAAGGTAAGTGTTCAGTATAGTTGCAATTGAGAGCTAACAGATGGCGCTAGTTAAAGTAAAAAAGTTAATATTCGCATTCGCGAATGCATAGTGCACATATTCGTATTCACATTCACATTCGCGCATGTTTAAAAATCACGTATTCGTACATCACTATTACACGCATACGGAAGAATTGTCATTGTGGACCAAAACTTGCGCCACATAATATATAATTTATAGTTGACTATTACGCCACGGCCTATTTAACTTATTGAAGTGGGTTCAGGTGCACCATTGTTTTATATAGCAAGAGCGCACTTTCGTTCTGTTCGATTGCATAATATGATAAAAGAAGGATGAAAATATGATTTCTATTAGTTAATAAAAGTCGAGAAATACGCATGCTATTTCTGCTGGGCGGTTGTTATGTCAGATACAGTCTTCGATTTACCATCTCCAATGCGCATGCTATCGCTGTCTAACGGCAATGACTCACCGCTATTCTGTTCCCTTGTCTAACTACTACAAAATGCTATCACCATATCAATTCTTTCAATTTAATTTCATTTCGACTACTACAGGGCGAGGGGAACGATTAAAAGAGAATGCGTAAACATAAGCGTAAATTCACTTTATGTTTAGCCAGCGTTCGATTTGTTTCACTCATTTGCTTAACAAAGCGCTGGTGAGTATTAGTGTACGGATACGATCCTTAAATTTGTTATTGTTCGTAATTCTTGATCGCGGTTACTATATTAAAAAAAAAAAAATGGAATATATATGCCCGAGGGAAAACTTTTATTGCGAAACAATTTTGCGGTGGTAATTCAGCAGAAGTTTACACACGATATATTGCAGTAAATTATTTCGAAAGAACAATTTCTTAGCGCCGCTACTATTCGTAATATAATTTTTGGAATCTACTGCTGTGCTCTTTGCACCCCGGTTGTCGTTAAATATCAGTGTTTCTTGTTTAATTCTTTAATCCTTTGTCAATGTTGCGAGAAATTTCAAATTGTTTTATTTTGTATGAGATTTATTAATGATTTGCATTGGTTATTTATTTATTTAAATGTTCGTTTGTTTTAAATTAATTTCACTTTTTGATTTGTTTAGTATTTGCTTCATGTAGCTCATGTCCTTCTTAGAAGTTTTCTTCTTCTATGATCATTGTGCGAGGCGTAGCGTACGCAGCTGTAGAATTTTATATGTATTGCGATGTTTTACCCTGTGAGGCCAGTTCCTTGACAAGATACCGATGTAAGTAGACGTACATTTATATTTTAGCTGCCATTTGGTATTTCATTTTTATTTTAAGATTTGTTTCGGTTAATTTGATTTATTTCATCCATCAAGGAACTCGCTATGTAATATTGGTATTATATTCTTGTGTACACAAATTAGATATAGGATCATTTATTATTTCTGTGCAGGAGGAAAATTTAGTTAAAGAGTTAATTTTTCGTTTTTTTTAATTTTGCTCTTTTGTAATTATTCATTAATCACCTCGGGTTTGGTGAATAGAAAGCATTGTTGTTATTTAAATTTTCTGTTGTTAATTCACTTGATTTGTCCACGAATTTAGTAGTTTTTATATTGAAACCACGGGTGATTTTTGTGCGAAAAAGTTATCTTCCGAACTTATTTGTTGTTTGCTTTAAAGGATTTAGCATTACACTTTGTTATTTAGAGTCTAAATGCAGTTTTTGATTTCGTCCAGAACATCTGTTTAGGTTTTTTTTCTACTAATTATAATTAACTTGTTTTTTTTTAAATAAATTATTGGTTGTTATTTAACGTCATTCTAAATTCTGTTCTTTTTTTTTGATTAAACCTTTTTCAATTTTTAGGTAATTAAGAAAGTCAGATTTCTTTCACCCACTTTTTACTTTTCGTGATTAGTTTAATTAGCGAGTGTAACCTGAGTTTAATTGTTCTTTTGCGCACTTTTTATATTTTTTATCCTTTGAGCTAGCTAATTTAATTTTTCATTTTTGCATTTCTTTGGTATCTTCAGTACACAGCCCTACGTTTCTTATTTTTGTTATTTGACTTTAAAACTGCTTTTCATTCTTTTTTGTTCTTTTTGATATTGTTATGAGCTCTGTTACTGGAATTTATAGTTTATAAATTCTGATTCTTCAACATAAAAATAAGTATGAATAGAAAAGAAGCAAGAATAGATTTTTGTTGTCGACTAAGTTATGTTCTTTATTATTTCTTTTCACAAATACAAATGTAATGTTGGATTTAATGCTACTTTTACAAACTTCATAAATAAAGGCGAAAAAAGAATGTCAGGGGCGTTTAATTCGGCTGAATTATGACAATTCACCGAACGTTAATAAATCTGTGCTGCGACTTCGTGGCGTAGCTACGCCTACAGTTGAAGTGTTCTCCACTTCCAGTCGCCCCAGAATGGAACCGACACGACAGCTCGCAACTTTTCACGCTATATAATAATACTTGTATAGAATATATTTTATATTAAGTAAATTGTGAAATAACAGACAACGATTATGTTTAATTTTTTCATTTTCTTAATTAAATACTTAAATTAATGCCAGGAGCCTTTTGTCATGTATTTTTCCATTTCGCAAATGACTAAATCTGTCTACATTAATTTTTTTGGGATTGTTTTAGTTAACAATGAACGAGGTAAATATTACTGCAAGGGACTGACTATTCAAACTTTGTTAAATTATAAATTAATAAATAGAGAAGTAACGAGTTGTTAGCCCGCTATTGGACTTCCCAACTAATTTATTACGGTGCCACTGGATAATAGAAGAATAAATCTCGCACATCTTGCATTATAATATTAAGTCGTAAATTTTCGTTACTTTTTGGAGCAAATAATGGCACCTGATATTTTCTAATTATGAAGCTGGGAAACCCGGTTTCGCTACTACTTCATTTAACTTGCAAACTCAATACGCCTACATAGTAACTTAAAACCCCATCCATTAATTACCTGAAAATTAATGGTTTATTTTCTTGCTACTACAGTGTGATTGTTACTTTCGCGAATACAAGCGCTGTTTTAAATATTTTATTAGATGTTCAGTGTCATTGAGTTGTTAGTGGTCACCGATTATTTACTCGTAATTTAATTTTCGATATTTGGTTTAATGCTCGAGTTCATAATCCCAAGTTTATTGGGTATATATAAATTGATCAAAAGGTCTTTCTTAGCAACAGCCATAAATCGTTCTAAATATTACGCTCACCTTGACAAATATCTTTCAACTATTCGCCAATAAAGTGTATTTCTATGCCATGAACGAAAAAAAGGTCATTATTTTGTTGTGATCACTGACCTCTTCATAACGAAGTTGACACCTTAAGAGCCTATAACTGCCAATGACCTTTAAATTTATATCGTTTACGTGCCCAGTCGTAGAAACTATTTTTTTTACGTAACATTTCTGGAAGTAAATATCAACATCACTTAATTATTTAAATAATGAGACTTCGGGCTCCATCATTATATGTCTGTTATTTTTAAATAGACTGCTGCATGTTTTTCTTCTATATTCTGTTCTGATGTTGTTCAATTCAAATACAAATTAATTCTGCGCCAGTGTCACATACTAAAACGAAATGTGGACAGGTTAGGGAATCATTGAAATTTCATCAGCTTTTTTAGATTCTAGTCATCAAAGCATGTTGTAAAATAAAAATTGTTTTATTGCCTGTTATTGTGTTGTCCAATCATAGCAACATAATATATGCTAGGTTTATAAGTTGTATTGACATTTTGGTTAAAAATTACGTTTGTTAGATCGTTGCTTCAATAACGTATATGCTAAAGCGCTGTATTAATAGAAATAATACGAGTACTGCACTGTCAAATATTGAATCAATTACAAACACCCTTGTAACATAGTACAAATAAGTACATAGGATGTTTCACTGGCAGGGAACTTCATAACCCCTGTACAGCCTTAAATTTTTTTTCCTAAATAGGATATCTCCATTATTATTATTTTTTTTTTAATTTTTAGTAAATTTAAAAAAAAAATAAGATGTGACCTTAAACTCATTAATATTCTAGATATCTTATATAGAATATAGAAACGTTTTAGGCAATTTATAGCAGATTAAAGTTCTAGTTGCTCCCAAAGACATCTGGAGTTTTCAATCGGTTGTATAAATAGTCTGGATTTTAGGTAGTCAAAACACTACCATTAAACAATGAGGGGAGGAGGAGAGGGCTAACTTTCACAGCATCTGCGTTTGGAGCCCATCAGAACCTAGAAAGTCGTAAATTGTTAAAAAATATTTTTTCAAAGTTTTATTTGAACTATCAATTCCCGACGAGTTTATACAGAGTTTGGACAAATTATGAATCAAGCAAATATCTTTAAGACGGAGAGAATGATTTTGAAGAAACTTTGCAGATAACTGTAACAAAATATAAACATCTGATGTTGATTTTGTTGTGTGACTGTACTTCTGGTTCAACCGGATTAATCAAGTAAATTAATGGAGAGATAATAGTTCGGCAAAATTTCAGTGGGACAGTCCAATACGTCAATAGATGTCAGTGCTAGAAGTGACAGTGTCAACCACAATCCGAAGCTTTGCCAGCAACAAACAAACAAAAGGTGTTATCATCTAGTAGGTAATGTTGACTAAACTGTCAGTTTATTTAATTCGCGTCCATCGAACTACTAATTGCACGATTGAAAATTTGCATTTAAATGAATCTGAGAGCGTTATTGAAATTTAGTGATGATCGGGTTTTGGTGATCGTGTTAGAACTCGATGAAGAAGTGTGTCGCCTTTTTATTGATTGCATCCCGAAAATTCTATAACACGTTCAGCTTAAAACGTTTGTATTTGATTGAAAAGTTAAACATTTTACCAAAACGGAAGCGTAGACGGCAACTACGAAGGGGTTTAGAAAAACGTTGCTATTGGATTAGAAAAATCACCTCGAATTTCTAGCCACAACTTTAGCCATACTCCATGGCATAAGTCGTGGTTCTGTAGAAAAATATTGAAAAGACAAATTTCCATCCCGTATAAGGTACACTTACTTCAAGAATTGTCAGATGATTATTTTAACCGACGCCGGAGTTTGCGAAGGGATGATGGAAAATTTGTAATGCAGACGAACATTTGCGACTAATATGTATTTTCTGACGAAGCAACTTTCTGTTTAAATGGAACAGCCAATACCATAACTTCAGGTACTGGCCGAATGTGAATCCTACTGATTTCATGAAACCATACTTTAACATCCACAAATTGATGCTTGTATGCGGAATTGTTGAAAACAGGCTTGTATAGCCCACTTTTTGTGGAGGAAGCTTTGAAATGGGGAAAATATTGGATCTACTAAGAAACCACATTATTCCTGCACTTCAACACAACGGGAGTTGCCTAAAAGTTTTGTTTCAACAGGATGGAGCGCCTCCCACTATAATAGACGTTTTAGGAATTTTTTGGATGGCTACTTTTCCCAAGGTATGGATTGGATATAGGGGATTCATAGAGTGGCTGCACGTTCTCCAGATCTCAGTCCATTTACATTTTTTATTCTTTGTTTTTTCTCACATTTCGTGTTTACGTTAGGAGTTGAGACAAAGATTATTCGACGAATATGATTTAATCTGAGTGTCAGGGCATAAAGGCATATCAGGCAATAATTTGCAAACAAGCTAGCAACAGCATGCTCCAAAAGATATCACTGACCTGCGAACCGGGTCTGGCGATAACCAAGGTGTGATATGTTATTAAGTGGCTGATGAATCAAGAAATAAACACCAGGTTGACTGGAACAGCAAAGCATATACAAAGCAAACTGTTAATAAGGAAACCATTTTGACTCTCAACCGAATACAGTTTACAATTAGAAGGTATGTATGTATTGAGCAGGATGATGTTTACACTGCTACCTATTGTGCCCTTATTCTTGCTGTTTTACAGTCTAGCCTTCCAATCTTGTTTCCTTTCAGAAAGTGTAGGATACAAGAAGCGCATAGGTTATGTAAGTCTTCGTCTTTCGATTTCACATGCTCCCAGGTGCAAATTTTGAGAGGAGATGGATGGGGTTTCATCTTGTAGGGATACTTAGAACGGGTCTATTAACAGGACGACCGGCAGTCTTAGAAAGTGCGGCATAGAATAACATCCTTTAAAGTCGAACCTATACTTTATAAATTATGCAACGAGAGAAGACAGCCCACCACATTAATTATGTGGTGGCATTGGAACGACAGAGACTACCACCGCTTGGGAGCAAATCAACCCGTTAAGAAATCATACTTAAGGGGACTAACTAACCTAGTTAAGTAAGAAAAATACTAAGCACGCGATCTTATATTACTGGATAATTGAGAAAGATTGACGTCTTGCTCATACCCCCAGAATGAATCAATAAAATTTGTGTCTTCCTGAGTAAAGCAAGGAAAATAGGAATGGTAATAGTTCTTTTTCGTTGTTCCTCGAGGCCGGTGGGAATTGTGATTAAAATATCACAAATAGTAAATAAATGGTTCGTGAGTAATTAGTGTCTCCACTTCTTTAATTCTCAATAATTATTTTTTGTTTTGCCTTCCTCCCTGCACGTTTCGATCGCACGTTTTGCCCTTTTTCCCGTTCCCACTGACCATGTCCAATGGAAACCTTAATCCGCAAAATCCCATAACAGACAATATAATTCAACACCCTGCATCCTGTAAAATTGGCATATTTCAATTATATATTCCCATTTATTGATTACTGATTAATTCAACTTTGTCTTCTATTAAGAGCATTTATTATCTTATCTATAAGTAAAATATCGATGCACTTTGAGATGGTGTAATTTTTTCTTATTGTTAGTACTGGTATGTGCATAGCGATTACTATACGTCCAAGTGTTTTGCAACGCCATAATCCCAATGAGATTTTGCTTTTGCATAGGTAACCAAGTTTAAGTATGACCGAGGTTTTATATGGATACTTGTTAATTGTATATTTTTTATATACTACATTTCCTTGAATTTCTAGTAGTTGTGTTTGATACTAAGAATTTTAGTTTCATCAAATTTTAACTTATCGTTATTATTTATTGCATATTTTGCTAAGGCTTGTGAAGTTATGGTTACTAATTAGTGTTTACACTATATTTGTGTGAACATGGATTTCTTTTCACTTCTCACAATCAATTTGATACCACATGAACAAATATTTCCACTCTCTAGTAGGTCATGGAATTTTTCTTTAAACTTAAGTTGGCACTATTAGTGCTTTCCATTCACTCATAAAAGCAGTTCGATAGTCACTTCCGGTGTACTCTAACTGCATTTTAAGCGTTCCTTTTGATAAGGAGCACGAAACTCCCAACGTACTCCAGTTTTACCTTCCCTTTTCCCCTTACGTACTAACTTTATTTGCTAGTGTTTCGTGCTCTACACGCCATTTGTGACAAGTTAGAATAGCTACAGCGATTTTTTTAAATTATTTGTGGAAAAATGTTTCTTTTGCTTTGGCAAATTAAATGATTGCAAATTAAATATTACTATTATAATCGTTATAAGATTTTTTTGACATTTTGAAGTAAGATTTCCTTGCGGTCACGATTTGTTGCATACATCAAAACCTGATTTCTAGGTTAGGTTCCTTTCCCTCCTCTCTTTACAATTTAAAAACACAAAAAGCGTTCCATTGGTTCTAATTTTGTGTAGGTCAAGCGTAGAGTAGAGTAGTAGCAGAGTAGGAATGATAGACGGTGAATGGAAAGCACTATATAAGTTTAAAAATGTGTAAGGTGTAGGTTATGATATACTGTTGACAGATTAGGTTTTGTGGGTTTGACAAATGCGTATTTACAAACGTTTCAGTTAAAAAAATAACCAGTTTAAGTAATATAAATAGCTACAACAATGTTCAAAGTGAACTCCTTCATTGTTCTACACATAAAGCCACTCTTCGTTTCATTGTGTTGAAGGCATTCCTTAAATTATTATGGCGCAATTTTTCTCACAGACATTTTCGGATGGCTTCAGTAAGTTCTTCAATTGTAATGAGGACGATTTATATTACGAATATAAATGAAATAATCCATAATTGTCAAATTTAGGAGATCGGTGGTGCAAAGTCCACTATTCGTTATCAAAGAATAGCCGTGCCTCATTCTTCTTATAGTATACTATATCTTGCTGGAGACATCCCTCGCGGAGTTCATCATCAGTTATAGGTTTAAAGATAGTTGCAATAAATTATTACAATATCGTTCCGCATTTATGGTATTATTAAAGAATGATACATCAATAATCCGTCTACAAGAAACAGTAAGCCAAAACCTATTTTTGGAGAATGCAAAGGTGTATCAAGAATTTCATGTGGATTTTCACTAGACTAGATAACTACGCATTGTTGGTTTGTTTAAATATTCGAGAAAAAGAATTTGTCTAGAACGTCGTCATTATTCATCGTGCCCAGAAACCAATGACAGTAATTAAGTCGGGTTACGTGATCAATGATTAACAGCTCTTGCACACAATGTAACTGTTATGGAAATTTTTGTAGATATTTTTTAGAAGATTGCATGACATGTTCCATATGAAATATGTTAGTTATGGATGCTGATTGATTATTCACTTCCTCAGCATCTGCTATATTTTAACTGTCTATTTTTATGGTCTACCACTTCTTGGAACACAGACGTTCTTTCGCGAGTATTTGCCACTGATTCTTCAATTTCCGCAAACTCGTCATGTGTTACTGAAAATTTGGAAATTTTGACCCGAAATTTTGCTATACATGGCTGCAAAGAGTACGACCATTCGCCATTTTTCTAATTTTGCACCATTTCTAAAGTATGATTTGATAATAAAAACTTTTTAATTTATTGTAAATATTTTTGAGTGTCAATAAGTCAATACACATTAAATAAAATCCTGGCTTGCTAAAGGATAAATTTAATTGATCATATTGTACATTGTGGTAGTAGTAGTGGTGTATATTGATATTTTACTAATCTCATTTTATTTAAAAAAAATAGTCATTTAGTTATATGTATTAATTAATAAATTTAATAAATTTTTTAACCTTTGTGGGAAATTTATAAAAGTATATAAAAAGAAAGAAAATATAGAAATTTCAAAACGTTAGCAAATTGAACATGTGAGCTATTGACACCGAAATACCATTTAAAAGAACAGAGAACAAGAAAATTGGCATTATCCAAAGAAGAAAAGACATTTTCAATATAGAACTTTTTGGCTAAAAAGAAAATGCATCAAATACTTCGGCAAAATAATATCTAAGTATTCGAATCCTAGGATCCGAATCTCCCATTCAGATCGACTATTCGGATCCACTATTATGAATATCCGGATCGCAGGTTTCGGAAAACGGATCCGGGTATTGTGTAAGTCCGGATATCCGAATAACAGCTTCAGTGACCACCAAATAGCGTTGCGAACGAAGCTTTCGCCGTCATTCACCGCAGATCCTTCGTATCATAGCAGGGCTTCAAGCAGTATATTTCATTCTTTACCTGAGTGAATGAAGCGTTGTGCATGAAGCAAATTTCTCATATTGCCTTCACGCGTGAATATGCAGTGTGAACCGACGAAAGAGTAAAACGAGACTTATTCTCAAGTGACTATGTGCATTGCGCACGGACTACCTAATATCAATATTCACGCACAGCTATACATATGAATGAAAGTTACGTTCATCACAACACGACCACCAAACTGTGTAGTTTAATAAATTAAATTGGATTTTGTTAGCTAGCGACAAAAAATACTACTACTACTAAACTTACAAGGGAACACCGGCGGGTGTCCCCCTCCGATTTCGATGAAACTTAACAGATCGAAAGAGTACCTTAAAATAAGAGACACGTATTTTTTTTATCGGCGTGTCTGCACGATTTTGGGTACAGCCCCCTCCAAAGTTTGGACGATTTTTCAATTTTTTGCAAATATTTCCAAATTATAACAGATATTAAATTTACTTCTTAACATAATTTGCAGCATATTACATGGCCCTAAGGGTGGCGTCGTCCGTATTCGCAAAAAGTTAATAACGGGGGACGGGGTACCCCGTACCTCCCATTTTTTTACATTTTTTCTTTTTCTTATTCATCAAAAGAAGGCCGATTTTACATAGAATACGATAATGTATAACAAGTTTAGAAAATTAATAATTGTAAAAATAAAAAAATAATAATAAAGCTTCAAAATTAATAAACTTGTCTATTGATATAAATCAAATGAACTATAACAGAAATAAGTTTTTATCCTTAACATAATTTCCAGCATAATACATGGTCTCAAGGTAGATATCTTCATAAAAAGCTAATAACGGGGGACGGGGTACCCCATACCCCCGCATTTTTTTAATAATAAGTTTATTCATTATTCATCAAAAAAAGATGGCTTTTACATATAAAACAATGATAATAAATTTGGAGATTAATAATAAAAATAATTGTAATAATAATAATATAGTACCTACATTAATAACAATTATTTGTTATCGTTACTCCGCTGCTCTCCTTACTTAAATATTTCTTAATTTAAAATTGTATCTACTCGACAAGCTATGGTCAAACCTTTCTATGCCTACTAACTTATACTATATACTATACGAAACTTTTATCGGTGGTAGAAATATAAATCGTTTTATCAACTGCAGTTAGTGACTGCGTTTTAATATATTTCCTTAATAAATGTTATTCATTCTTAGAAATCATAATCTTTAGTGCGTATAAATGAACAAATTTGCTACACAGGACGAAGGATTAAATAATACTATGTATGTATTATTTATCCTTATTCCTATTATATTTTTTAATTTTATTTTCAAGTTTTTTGTGCAATGTAGGTGTACAATGTAAGTATTCAATGGAGCATAAATATAACTAATGTGTTTGAAACGATTATAACATTTCGGAAACAATAGAACAGAATTAGAAAAACATTATAATGCTTATAAATGTTTAAATACATAACATACTGTAATGCGATTATTGGTATATATGTATTGCAATAGCGAAATAGGTTAATATACATACAGTAATTAAGCTATGTAAGTATTACAGTAGTGATAGTCTGTGTAAAAGTGTTTAAAACCACAGATTTTTTCAGGGCATTATGCAACTCACTTTCTTGCGGTGTCAAAGGAATTGTTGCGATGTTAGTAACTTGAAACGTTGCAAGTAACATGTTCAACATATTTCCTATATTTACGACCGCCATTGTGCGAAACTATAGGTACTGACCTACACTGCATGAAAAACGACTTCTAATGTTCTCATTTGGAATACTCGTCTTATATACCTATTTCCTAAATGCAGACGTGACCACTTTCGTTCGTGGTTAATTACTATGCATTCGGGGATTTATTTTTATCTATACAATAATATGATTAATCACCAGACCCCTTATCGCGCGTATTAATTAAACTCACGTATGCGTAGATAAGTACATATCAAATTCATCACAATAGACACGTACATATATTTATTTTAAGTTATTATTGCTATTATTAATTTTCTAAATTTATTATGCATCACCGTTTTCTATGTAAAAGCGATCTTTTTTTTTGATGAATAATGAATAAACTTATTATTAAAAAAATGCGGGGGTATGGGGTACCCCGTCCCCTGTTATTAGCTTTTTATGAAGATATCTACCTTGAGACCATGTATTATGCTGGAAATTATGTTAAGGATAAAAACTTATTTCTGTTATAGTTCATTTGATTTATATCAATAGACAAGTTTATTAATTTTGAAGCTTTATTATTATTTTTCTATTTTTACAATTATTAATTTTCTAAACTTGTTATATATCATCGTATTCTATGTAAAATCGGCCTTCTTTTGATGAATAAGAACAAGAAAAAATGTAAAAAAAATGGGGGGTACGGGGTACCCCGTCCCCCGTTATTAACTTTTTTCGAATACGGATGACGCCATCCTTAGGGCCATGTAATATGCTGCAAATTATGTTAAGAAGAAAATTTAATATCTGTTATAATTTAGGAAATATTTGCAAAAATTGAAAAATCGTCCAAACTTTGGAGGGGGCTGTACCCCAAAATCGTGCGGATACGCCGATAAAAAAAAAATACGTGTCTCTTATTTTAAGGTACTCTTTCGATCTGTTAAGTTTCATCGAAATCGGAGGGGGACACCCGCCGGTGTTCCCTTGTTAGTTTCGTGACCTGTTTATACGTTTCTATCATACTCTTTGAGAACTAAATATTTCCTTTTCTGGGATAAGTACAACAAAAAAAAACTCACTAATGTTATTCGACATTTATTTCCAAACTTAATTTTTTGTGTATTTACAAACGCTTATAAAATCTACTTATCTAGCCGTAACGACCCCATCCTCGTCTCCAACCGCCATATCCACCATATCCACCATATCCCCCATATCCACCATATCCCCCATAACCGCCATATCCACCATATCCTCCCCAACCTCCATAACCGCCGCCCCAACCTCTGCCCCATCGTGGATATCCCCAACCACCATAGTAAGCAGAGGCTGATGTATCCAAATCAGCTTCTGCAGCTTCCGGTTGTTCAGTTTTTTGAAGCTCTTCGGCCCATACTAAGACCATTACCATCATAAATAAAATTGCGATCTGCAAAGAGAAAAAATATGTATTATCTTTGCAAGCTAGAGTATATAATGATAGGGCACATAATAGATTTGTTTTCGTTCAAAACAGACGCTCGAAAGTCATCTTGGGGTACAGAAGAGCAGCGAATGAATATGAGGTACCACAAACAAAAGTGAAAGAAGCCTGTCAACTTGCTGGACCTCTCTGTAAGGAAAGCAAAGGGACAGATTTCTGGAAAACGTCAAAAGAAAAGAATCAAGATCTTTTGATGAGGAAGATGGGCTCTATGTTTGTATTGCTTCAGAAAGTACGGTAAAATACCACTGAGGAAGTATGGATTCAATGCCGTGGATAGCAATGTTTGGTACATGAAGGGTGTGCAAATAATGTGGATGAGTTCTTCTTCCATTGCCTCAATTGTGAAAATTAAAATTAATATTCTTATCGTTAATCTATTTTCTCTTTTACCTTAAATAATTCTGTTTTAAAAAGTTTCAGCTTTATCAGTGCAATTTTTTAAGAATAAAATCCGTTTTTTTTTTACATATTACTTAAAATTATGTTACAACCAATTCTTGCCTCACCTGGCACCCCATCTTACATACATATTTCTTTTTATAATTTTCTCTCAGGAGTAGGTACCCGTCAAAAAATTGTAAATATATCCACCAGCAGGAAATGCTTAAAGATTACAATAAGCATAGGTACTCAGAACCTTCAATTTACAATCCTGATATAGTGTTGTATACTGTTTTGAACGGTAATAGAACCTTCGAATTGAGAACGATATCACACCTAACGTAACTTTCAATCCTATATATTATATACTACGAGTGCAGTCAGTACATTGCAATAATTTCCTTTCAGGTATTTTTTGTTTTTCAAATATTGAAGATACAATTTTCCTAAGTTGCAAAACTGTATCGAAACTTTGAGTTGTCAGCAATTAAGTGGACCGAAATAAAATTTCCATTTTCTGATAGATTAGATTAGATTCTGATAGATTACATCATTGATCCAACCTACTGAAGTATTTTTAAATATTCCTGATTAACACTTAAACGCTAAACATTCTTTTGCGCGTAGGAAATACAACAAAAAACACCGCGACGTACTTGCACACAAAAAGGGACGTAATCTTGTAAACACTTATTTAGGTGTTATTTGCATTGAAAGTTGCACATCAAGAAATAATATTTATTTTGCAATTACCATGACATTTATCAATGGACAAATCCTTTTTTGTGTTCTAAATTGTTAATAAGTAAAAAAAATTCAAAAAAGAAGACGTATATAAACATTTGAGTACAACAACATTTCGATAACACTACTAATAAAAAATGTAAGATCGTAGAAAAACATATTCACCTGCCTTATTTTAATTGAAGATACTGTTTTTTTTTATCATTTAATATTATTTTCTACTAATAGCAAAACTACCATAAAAAATATAGGATTATATTAAATAATGAAAAGATATTCTAAATGTAAAAATATTAAATTTCGATAATTTTACCGAAAAAAACCACTTTTGCATTTACTAAAAATTTACTGGTATTACGAACTTGTTTTCTGCAATTGATACATATTTCTGCAGTAGTAATATTCAACAGCAGGAAAGAAGACCTTCACGTGCTCTAAAGTGGATCTTTCTGCAAAACTTCTCCATTAAAGCCATTCCATAGTCTCGCAAATCGACATAATCCAATATAAATTTATCACAGTTTCTGGAAATTCCTGTATTTGGCTAAATTTATTTGTTTTATAGAGCTACAGATGTAACCAATAAATAATGTATCAGGAGCAATTAAAGAGTAACAAAACCTTAATCTTTGTAATTTTTAAGGAATGTGCAAATTGTTTCCAAAAACAGGAGTTTTTATTTCAACAAAAACTATATACATATATAAATAGGTACTTTTGATACAGATGATGCGATTTTCTAGTTATGTACATCCAAGGCACATCCCGATATCTTCACTTTTGTTCATAAATAACCGTTAAAAACGAGTACTATCTAAATTGTTGGGTAGTACTCGTTATAAGTAATAAGCTAAATAAGTTATATTCGTAATTCAGCAAAACAAAGCTTTCTTTTTTCAAGATCATCATGAAAAATATGGCTAAAAGTTAGCTATTTTCGATATGCATTGTTATTAAAATTATAGCTAGTACGTTAGACTACTTTAATTGCATATAACCACCTACAATTCAAATTTCAGTCGTTTCTGTGATAGAAAACCTTATTGTTTTATTTCTTTCCAAAAAATGTATGTATGATGTATTCCGCTTGACTTTCCTCTACATGTTTATCTTAACACTTTTTTTTATTTTCATTTGAAGTATCCAATACCAAAAAACTGGTCTTTTTCGCAGCAGCGTTCTAATATACCTGACGACCAGACAGTCATCGAATAACGCAGAAAATATTTGTCACATTGAGAAATGTAAACATGGAATGTATCAATAAAGCATTTGAAATTAAATTTGTAAATATCGTAGAACCATTATTGGTTCTTAATGTATGTGGAGATTCATTGAGGAGAATCGCCAAGAATAAAATACTATAAGCTCTATATCTAATATTTAAAGTCATGAAAACCTTAAAAAAACAGTTTAATGTATATCACTGTGTAAGGAAAACAGATTTTTTTTTAAATTGCTAACCCAAGTAGCAATTGCAACTGGTTATTAAAGCAAACGAGTTGTTTCACAAATCACTAATTGATTGTCACACAAAATATAGACGATCTTCAATTGACATTTACGTTTGATGCACTTCTATTTTTAGCATGCTATTTATGTAAGTTAAAACTCTTAAGCCAATTTATCATATTCTTTCTTAAAAAATAAGTAGGTACTTTTGATGAAACTTAGAACGTAATTTTGAAATAAATGAAAATTCCATTAAAATTTATCCTTCAAGAAAAAAAAAATATAAAAAAACCGCGAATCTAAGCTTGATTTTTCGATTGTTTCAATTACCATTGGTATTACGCAGACAACTTGTAGTTAATATTAAGTTTAATGGTAAGCAATATATCTTAATAACATTTTTAAAATTTTATGAAATATATCATAAAACAACTGTAAATTGGATATTTGTTTACTAATATTTGTAAAACAAATATTCAATTTTAATAGTCAGCAAAGAACATCACTATAACACGATTATTTTTAAAATTACTCAAAAATAAAATTTTTGTAATGGATGTTTGCTGTTATTAAATAACTAATTATTTTAATTCCTTAAATTAACTAAATAATAATTCCAAAGAAACAAATTCAAAAAGTTTGCAACTTTCAAAAATTAAACCCACTTTGAGATGACCGGTACAAACGCACATAGCGTTAAAGTTAATTATTACTATTTATCATACCTTGAACATTTTTCCGATGTCTACTGATGCGTACAACAAAGTCACTACTAAAGAACACACGCCTACTTCTGGTTTGGTAAGACCCTAGCTCAACTTCCAGATATTTGTAGCTGTACCTTTATATACGTCCAACCAAGATCATCCCTTCTCCCAATCTTTGTACCATTTTTTTTTCTGCATAAATAAACAATAATTCACTATGCGTGGAGCGTGGTATTTCTCGTTTGTCCCATACGAGAGGGAAGAAGTTCTGACGTCTCATAAATATTAATTACGCAAGAAAATTGACTCATTTGAAACTATATCTTTGTTTATTTGCTATGGTGAATCGGCGTATATGACTCCATTATTTCACACTCTCTTGCTAAAAAGACGAATACAGAATAGGAACATAAGTAGTATATATAGAATACACACATGTTTATAAATTTCAACTCAAAGTCGATCGTGTTTCATTACTTAGAATGCGTAAATTCCCATTAATTTATTAAGTTATTAAAAAAACGCTGAAGAAAATCTTGAGGTGTGGTGAAACGTTAATAATTTTTTGTTAATTACTTTTTTCAGTTATTACCTAATACTAGTTATATTACTATTAAACGTTATTTTGTATTGATTTACTTTGGCAATTTATTATAATAAAGATGACTTGCAAAATCAATTAATTTTATGTTACAACTATGTAAATCCTTATTCCTTTTTATTAGAATAAATTTTGTGAAATATTGTGTAAATAGTAATAAGAACTATGAAAAATATAGGCGTCCTTTATGTACAAAAGTTTCATGAAAAAAATGTATAATTGAATGGCATGTGTTTAATGAATTACATATTGTTGTTTTATTTACGACAATATTTTAACACTTTCCCGCTTGGTGTCTATCACTGTAGACGCTGTTCGTTTAGGACATCTGAGTGATAAAGGATTCTTATGCAGATATCTAAAAGTGACTGTATGAGGAGAAAATGTTATAATATATATTTCTTTTTTAATTTGGTAAATAAATAATAGCTTTTATTATAGGGTAATTCGAGATTGGGGCCGGCTATAAGCGCAATGCATTAGAAATGTCAAGATTGTGTTTCTACACTGTACGCAAATGGTCGATGTTAACACAAATATTGCCCTAGTCAACTATTTCAGTGTTGTTATTAACATTCTCTCCGTGTATATTTAACCATCGTAGCGTATTTATGCTAGTTATTTAATCCGCATGCTCTTGAAACTAACACTAAGTATATTCAACTTTTAAATTTAACGATTTTATTGTAAAGTTTTAACTACAGATGTATTCAAAATTGGAGATTGATACGAAGGTTCATATTTGCGTAGAATCCAAAACGATTGTTTACTTCATTTTAGTATACGTTCTTACTATGCTGTTATCGTACGCATTTTACATAGTGGTTACATTTGGCGCATTATATTACAGTCAAGTTTTACATAAAAGATACTTTGTTGTATGTATATAAGGTAAATAGCAATATTTTTTTTTTATCTCATACACAACGTTTTGTAGTCTGTAACAATATCGGATAACGCCCTATACGTCAGAATGAAATATAAATCAGCCCTTAAATGGTGTAAGATAATTGCACTTTTTACGCCAGAAAACATAATTATATTAAAATATTATAGATATACTATTACTTTACGTTATTCTACCTACTGTGAGGCGAAACACCAAAGGTTACTACCACCTCCGAAAAAAGTTTACCGTGAAATAGGGGCCCAAGAAAACAACGAAGAGGCATTGGAGGACGTAAATTGTGAAATGTGTTAATTCGGAAACTGGAAAGGAGGGAATTTATCGTCGCCATTTAATGTAATGTTATATACTTTAATGGAATATGTGCATATACATTAATAGTAATTATGTTTACTATTTGAAAAGGAGTACCGACCGGAACTTCGTTGAAGAATAAACTAAGCTATATGGGTAATACGGTCTTTAAAATAAAACTGCTAAATAGCCTCAATATTTCGTCATATATTTATGACTTCCTCAGGAGGACATCTACAATATTATAAAGAATATGAACCAATAGTAATAAAATATTTAAAATAATACTTACAAAGTTCAAATATAATAATCAAATTAAACGTATTTTAAATTTAGAATTTTTAAAAGTCAAATAACATTTTTGTAAACAAGGTAATGTTACTATGTATTTTTTAAAATGTTACAGTAAATATGATTGAGTTGATTTGTGTCTGTTTTGAAATTAATAGAATTTTGATTACTGTTAATATGAACCATTTCTAGAAATAACCGCTTTTTGTAATTACTTTCAACATCAAGAATCATAATAATGTCAAAATAAAATCATAATTAAAATTGTGGTCTAAATTTTGAAAATGGTAAAGACAAGGCACATGAACGTTTACATATACGACTATCACTTCTCAGATGCTAAAGAACAGAATAACCCAACATAAAAGTGATAGTCGTATATGTAAACGTTCATGTGCCGTGTCTTTACATTTTCAAAATTTAGACCACAATTTTAATTATGATAATACTAAAATTCTTGATGTTGAAAGTAATTACAAAAAGCGGTTTTTTCTAGAAATGGTTCATATTAACAGTAATCAAAATTCTATTAATTTCAAAACAGACACAAATCAACTCAATCATATTTACTGTAACATTTAAAAAAATACATAGTAACATTACCTTGTTTACAAAAATGTTATTTGACTTTTAAAAATTCTAAATTTAAAATACGTTTAATTTGATTATTATATTTGAACTTTGTAAGTATTATTTTAAATATTTTATTACTATTGGTTCATATTCTTTATAATATTGTAGATGTCCTCCTGAGGAAGTCATAAATTATGACGAAATATTGAGGCTATTTAGCAGTTTTATTTTAAAGACCGTATTACCCATATAGCTTAGTTTATTCTTCAATTATGTTTACTATAGCTCCATGTAGGTATATATAATAAGCTGCTTCAATTTTTAATTTTTCTGAATTGACTATTTATTTTTAGCATTCTATAATGGATTATGTGTAGTTAATCATTAATATTTTGTTACTTTATGTGGGTATGTGTGTACAATAAGATTGTTTTGTTTTTTATTTATACCAAAGTCACAATTTTTGAATATTAGTTAATTTACGTTAATATTGATACTTTTGTTTTATTAATATTTCAACTTAAGGATAGAAATTTTGTTACTATGTTCATCTTATGTATTACGTAAAAAGCAAAGGAACATGCGCCCTAAAGATCTTGTGTTTCAATTGTTCCGCGTTAGAAAACAAAACACAAGGGTGTTGTTTTTTTAGACGCATATAATCTGTTTTGTGATGACAGACATCATCCTTGCATTTTATTTTATATTCAGAACAAATAAACACAATTTCTGTAGCATCCAAGTTCATGTATTTAGCAAAATGACGAAATTCAAATTTGATATCGTAATCTGTAATTTAATAACATTCTGGAAGACAAAGTTTGACTACTATTTTTAGTTAAATTTCACGTTTGAAATTTAATTTAACAACAACCCACATAGCCAAATTTAAATTGCCCGCAATTATTCTTAGTAACTTCAACGTGGAAACATAAAATTACCTACCATTTTGTACTACATTAATAGTTATTTTAATGCGTTTACGTTGAAATCACTAAAAATAGTAGCGAGCAATTTAAATTAGGGAACCTCAAAGACAATATTTTACCATTACTATTAGTTAAATTTGCTAAATCAACACCGACATCAAAGGCAAAATTTTGTTAGGATTGCTAATCAAATTTGGACGAAACAACAAAATGAGGGTGGACCCCTCCTAACTAGGATAAATGACAAAAAAGTGTTAAAATGACACGAAATTTCGAACAACAAATGTATTCTAAAAAAATATCAAAACACCGTTAGAAGTTTTTAAAAAAAATCTATATATTTCCAAACGGTAAAACAACTAAAACAAATAATAATCATTAAAAAAAAATCACGGAATACAACGTAAAACTGTCATATGTTTTTTGAGGTTATTCAAGAAGATTTGCAGAATTTGGTTTTTTAATACGAGTTTTCAATGATTTATTTGCATCTGTGAACGATAATATCTAAACTAATAACTAAACTTTTGTAATTACTTTTCCAACCAACTTCGAAGTGATTGACACTAGAACTTCGACTCGGTAATTTACCAGTTACCGGTATAGTAGTTAACCTATACTCTCATAACTTTTTAGTAGCTGTTAATGTATTTAGAACTACTTTACTTTAAAGTTCCTGGAGCTTTAAAATAGAAAACCATAATGGCCACAACCATATTATTATTGTAGGCCATGAATGGTGACTTTAAAGTCGATACCCCTTATAAGTTGCACTCAAAGTTTTTGCTACGGAACATGTATTAATTATTTCAAAGCTACGGAACATGTATTGATTATTTCAAAGCTACGGAACTATTTAGTAATATTTATAGTGATTTTCGCGTTATTACTACCCACAAACGTTACTTGGAGATAATTTTCACTTTTTGTATAAATTCAGGATAACTACCTACATATTTAGGCTAACTTGTTTAAAAGAATTACTATAAAATAAGTGTCACTTCATCGTCTTAATAGCATTAAAAAAGGCGCTGATCTATAAGTATTGCTGGTGTTTATGAAGTAAACCACAAGGAATAAATGTCCTAAATCCTTACATTTGTTTTTACCTTTACAAATATCGATGCCAGTTTATTCATTTAGTTATTTACAATTTAAGAGTTCAAATTCTGAATATTTTAAAACAAGCGGTTTTCTTGTTCATATTATCATTCAATTAGAGGAAACTTTCTGAGGAAAAATTCCTAGAAGGATTCCAAAGAATTCCAAAAAAAAAACCTTAAGAAAGAATAACTACTTCGGTCTTAAATAAGGGCAAATTTTTTTTTCAAAGTATGAGATGTTTCCCTATTCTTCAACTTTTTTTTAATACAGATTACCTTCAGTTGGTATTTGTTTTTTTGCATCATTATAAATTATGTTTTATACACCAATGAAAGGCTGCAACAAATTTATTGCTTCAAATACTCATAACAAGAATAAACTTATTTCTAAAGAATTTCTTAATACGGCACGGCAGGGCGATATATGCAATTAAATGCGGACCACAGACCGTTTGAACACCCGCGAGTGGCTAAAAGAAAAAACAAAAGCAAGGTATACATGCCGACAATTATCCCAAATATTATAGATGCTAGAACCTTTCCGGTTAGAGACTTACATTCCCACAATTTGGCCTTTACAGTTTCCGTCAAGAGGATTAAATTTAAAAATAGGTTTTAGAATCTGCACATACGGAATCATTGGTAGAGTAAAGGAAGTGTATCTTTCCTTATGGGTTATTATGTTACTATACTGTTATTATTCTTTGAGTTGACGTTGACGTATGTATCCAAGCAACCAAGATTTAGAGTATTTTAAGCATTGTATACATACTAGCTCATCTTGCATTTCTAAAATGTCGATCAATAATAATATAACTTTCTATTATACTAATATTCTATTGCTGCATACAAAAATAGGAAGTTTTACATTTGCTGAGATGTAATTATTCAGAATAAACTGAACGATAATAAACAAACACCGGCAAACATATTTATTGTCATTAAAAATAGAGAATAAACCGGTATGCATAATTTACTCACAATAACAACGCGGCATTGAAGGAGGAGGTGTACTTGATAATTAGATACTAATTTAAAGGTACAGTACCGTTTAGCGTAAAGTGTCGAATGATTCATTAACGTATTCGTTACGTGCTGAGGAAATACACAATTAGATATGGATAAATAACCGAGAAAACGTGAAGAGAGGCAACTAGGGAATAGAAAGAAATAAAATGATTAATAGGATCTTTTATTATTATAAATGCAATGTTCTATTCCTATAATGTGTTAGACGATAAAGTCTATATTACTATTACTTCACAATACGGAGCTTTGAAAGTTACTACAACCACATTCTATAAAAGAATAAATTAGTGTATGAAAACTAGTAAAAAAGCTTTGGAATGGCTAAATTATGTAATGCAGCAAAACATTCATGAATCATGATTAGAGTTGGGCAAATTTTCCGGCGCGGCAGGTACGTATTTAGAACGTGTGCTCCAATTTATGGACTCCAATAAAGCAGATGAACCGTAGAATTGCAAGCCAGTAACAACAGTGCCTGTTCTTCTTATAAAATGTAAAAAAATACATATTTTATCTTAATATGTAGTGAGATCTATTTATATTACATTATTTGAGACCCCCGACGGAATACGTATCTGCTCCGCCGAATAATTGCCCAACTCTAATCATGATTTTGGTTCAATGTAGGCAAAAAAGTATACTTTGCCAAATTGCGCACAGAGAAAAATATATTGTAAAATCAAATATAAATATATTGCAACATAACATATTTTTTATTAAAATAGAGGATAGGACTATAATATATTAAGCATAAATAAAAAAATATATTATGTTTATATATTTACGAAAACAAAAAATAATTATTAAATTTAAAAAATAAATAGTTTTGTTTTAAATAGATAATATATTAATAGTTAATATGAAATATTGTTGAAATGACACTTTTTCTAATGAAAATTAAGAATGTATAGTTTTCACTTTTAATATAGATTACATTTATAGTAAATAGAATTTTTATGTAGACCAAAAGTATTACATATTTATAGCTGAAAAATTATTATTTAATAAAAATAATTGTAGTATTTAGAAATAAATTCATTTATTTCAATTATCCTTTTTATGTAATTTTGTTCTGTGTTTTATTTAATTTTAGTATATAATATATTGCATTTGAATAAAATTTGTGTTGCTGTATGTACAGGGAGGAACGTGTTATACCTTGGACCTAGGTACATATTTGGTCCTATAATGATGTTTCTAACGCCATCAAATTATTTTACTTTGAAGTTTTACGCGTAATCATACACTGAGAAAAAAATGTAATAATCATAAATAAAAATACAATTATCGTAAGTAAAAAATTCAGCTGGATAGGGGACAAAAGCACAGATTATTTAGCACTAGTAAAAAGATCCTAACACTGATGCTAACAACAAGCAATCTAAGTTACTTACGGTCTGCTTTACACCGGTAACTTATGAAGTTATTGATGATAATTAAACTGAAGCAGTAAACCAAAGAAAATATGCAGCTGCGGTAAGTAAAAGATGTGCTCATATCAAGTAAATGTATTGCTATGAGTGAACTATTCTATAATGGCTACCACACCTTCATAATTAATACAAGCTATTTAGATTACTTGTCATAAGGAAAGAGTATCATTAATGCACGTTCACAAATACCTGATATTTAGTAGGTAATGGTTTACTATAAATATACAATATAATACCTTAAATTTGTTGTTCAACTTATAGTAGGAAGTTTAGTCAATGTAATATAAATTTAAATAAAAGCAGTATTATTAGTAATAGTTTTATTTTACAAAGGACAAACACAGTGACTACCTGATATGAATGAAAGATATTGGTTTCACTTTAACAACAGTTTTTTTAAACAATTTACAACATAATGACTCATAAAATATATTCCTTAATAATGAAAAAAATAAACAAAGCAATAATAAAAGATAAGGTAAATGGGGCCCCCTTGAAACGTTATTTGGCTATTGAAATTATTGAAATCTAAACAAATGACAAAGAGAAATATGGCTTTGAAGTTACAACTAATAACAAACAAAGAAATAATATACCTAGGCGGTAAACTTGCGGTTTCTATTGGTTCTTTGCACTGAGCGTTGTCTCGGCGAGTTGATCCTCTGTCGGCGTACGTGGAGGTTATGTCCGGTGATCGCCTCGAAAACGGCTTCTTCGTCGCGGTATCCCTAGCTGCAGATTGCACTTGGACTGTCGGATCACTAGCGACGGCATCCACACTTTAACTTCACCAGCGGGCGCAGATATCATCACAATGATGGGGAATTCAAATATCCCACCACGTGGTTTTAAACTGCAATCTTGAAACATCCGATTGCTTATAGCTCGGTCCTTCTTCTTTCGCTAGGATTCTTATACGAATGGGCCTTGAGTTCACCACACGGTATTTTCAATATATTTGCGTTCCAACTTGCCTACAATGGTCGTACTCCTTGGCCACTCTTTTTCGACGATCTTTTCACACGTCCGTAACTCTTACTTGACGCTAGTCCGCGCGTGCGCGCGTAGCAATCTCGGGGACTATTTTATTACTCCGCCGCATTAGCCAATCAGGAATAGTAAAACAATCACGTGGTGACAGCAAAACTCAAATAAATATAGTTGTGGCAAGTTGTTACTTATTTAATTCAAATAATTATTTTCTAATAAAATATGTTGTTAATTTAGTGTCTTCGGATATTCAAATTTCAGATATAGCATGTAGTTCAGGTAACATAAAGTTTTAATATAAAATTAAATTGCCTCAGAAGAATGGTATGTTAGAGTTAACATAAAATTATATTGACCTTAATATAATATTTCTAATAAAAAATATTGTAAACCTGTTTTTCCGTGTGTAATAACTAACTTAAGTTATTTGAATTTGATTGTAAAAAAATATTTTTTCTGTTTCTGTTAGTCACGGCAGATACAAAATACTTAATGAAACAGAATACCGATTGTATATGTAAGAAGCACAAAACGATAGAAGAAAGCACGCGATATTTTGGAAGGCTCTCAGTTCATTCCAAGACTTTGACCGATCTTGATAGTCTGAACTTGTGCACTGATTGAGACAAATCATCGAACAATGCAGATATGGCTTTTAGTAACATTAGAATTATATTTACAAACGGACGAGCCTAAACAAGGAAACAATCAAGTTTAGATCAAATATAGAGTACCTGCGGTGAAAGATTCTATCCCGATAGCCCATGTTCAACGACTTTTGTCCTAGTAGTGGAGTACCTAGAGTCATAGCATAAACGCACGTAATGAAAAATTGTGATACTTCACTGAACATCAGAGAAAAAAGAGATTCCGGGTTTCTTAAAGATGAATGATACTATTTGGTAGTTGCACAGTAAAAAAGAGTTCCTGGTAATTGTCCGCTTAGCATATTACTGCAAAAGCTTATTATTTTTTTTATTTTTGGGAGTGAGTAAGCACTTATCGTCGGTTGTGTTGGTATATTCTGTATTTTTAGATCATTGTGTCTCCTATAATTTCCATTGGCTGCTCTTGACTATCTATTATTTATTCATATTTTATAGAAAAAGAACCGTAAGATCAGACGAAACAATGATGATGACTAAAAGTGTAATCTTACAGGTAATTCGTTAAAGAATGTATGTTAAATCTTGAATCGTTCTCAATTTACTCTCTCCACAGACGACCTTGTATTGTAACAATACTGCCGCCGAAAGTAAGCTAACAACTGGTAAGTAGTGACAGGCCGCATTTACTTATTTAGTGTATAAGCATTCGATATTTACTGGGATAAGTAGGTGGACATCTAAAGGAAACAAATACATGATTGTTTATTTTTCTACATTATTTATTAGGAAGATACGAAATTATTTCGCTATCTCCTTCAAGAAGTATTTGAAGTAGTACATACGAGCGATTCACTGATACAATATACAGACTATCCTACCGGATGGCTCATTAAAATTTTACCGATTTCTAGCAAAAAAATGATTTTGAAACATGCACAACATACATACTACATCAATTTAATTAATATCATCCAAAAATCCAATTCACAATAGAATATGAAAACAATAACCAACTAAACTTTTTAGATTTGACTTTAATCCGCACCAACAACAAAATTTATACAAAACTTTATTTTAAACTAACAGCTTCAAACAGATACATTAACTACAATTCATGTCAACCTTTGTCGATAAAAAAGCACCATTACTTCATTAATTGATGGAACTATAAAATTAACAAGTCCACAATACAGATCAGGAATATATAACAAAGTCAAAAACATATTACTACATAATGACTACCCGTACAAACTCATAGATAAAATATTTAGAAGCAGGTTACATAAGTATTACAACAACAATAGCAAGACAACAAATAGTAAAAAAGATAATAATGATCACACATATGTTCCAATACCATTCATTAAAAACCTATCAGAAGAAATTAAAAACATTTTGTTACCACACAAATTAAAAATAGCACATAAAAATCATAATAATTTAAACTGTTACTTCACTAAATGGAAAGATAAAGCTCTCCATAACAAACAAACGCATGTAGTTTACAAAATCCCATGTAATGATTGCAAAGGCGTATACATCGGGCAAACTATGCAACATATTTCTGAAAGACTAAATGGCCATAAATACGCAAACAACAGCACGTCCCTAAAAAAACACGTAATCAATACAAAACACACATTTAATTTCAATAATACCTCTATATTAGCTAAAGAAAAAAATACAAAATCAGAAAATGTTAGAGCTTATACACATAAACAAATAATGATGCAATCAATGACAGAGTTGAATTCAAAATTTATCAACTATTTACAGTTCGATCTTGTAATTACTTATGAACAGACCTGGTATACGATTTTTCCTTATATTTTATTTGTTTGTTAAAAGAAATAATATTGTAAAAAACTTGTTTGTTTGTAAGGCTAAACTTGCTTTTCTATAATATTAAATTCATTCTGCTTTAAATACATAAACACACAAGTTGAATTTTAATCTTTATTCTAAAATTAATTAAATATCACAACTGGTTCACAAATTTAATAATAGAAAAAAAAGTAACAATTTAAACACTAATTAACAAATATAACTCAAAAATGTAAATTATTTGTTTCGGTTTAGAATAATGTTTTAGGTAAGCATCACGTAATAATTATGTAAAGTATACTCACACTAACTAATTATATTATAGTTTTCTGAAGAAGGCAATATATATTGCCGAAACGTAAAAAAGAATGTAGTTTTATTTTGAGGACATTTTATCGTCGCTAATACAAGAAAATGAATTAAGTATATATATTACACTATATATACATATTTCTATTTTTAATAGAATGGTAAAATTTGATCGACCTAGTAAACTCATATCATTTATGGCCAGTTTGATTAAGGTTCCATATCCCTATTTCTCTTTATTCTTTATGTTAATTATCTCGACTTTTATCCTGATACAACACCTTATGTATCTTACGCGGTTGATTTTATTCCGATAGCCCCTTTCACATGTGACGATAATTGCTTGAAGTTACTCAGGTAGCAGACTCACATGGAATAGACGTCAATATTTGAAGAAAAATGGATAACGACGTAGATACACCAAGTATATCGAAAGAAGAAGAAGAAAAAGAATGTCATTTTAATGACCAAATAGTACGTGTTCAATTAACAGCGAAATGGTGCCGATACGGCGTTATCACTCCATTTGTTGTTAGAAAAATAAAAAAAAAAATGTTATAAAAATAATATAAAAGCAATAAATAATAACTCTGCTAGAAATATATACTATGGCTAATGTTCTGCATAGCGCGAGGCGAGTCCAGCCCGTATAAGCAGACACGGCCGACCACTCTAGTATTGTCGTATTGTACTATTCCTATAGAAAATGTCGATACGACTTCCATAAATGACGTTTATATGACATCCGTAAATGACGTTTAGGTACACGATGTCCGCAAATGACGTCGATAGTCTGTGACATTATGACGTCTTTTCCGCGTTTTAAATACGTCGTACTACTGGGACAATCGACGTAATCAGTTTCGACTTTGTGATGTCAGGCTGCTACCGAGGAAACTGAAGACCAACATCACCGAAACTGTTGCCTATTTCAATCAGCATAATTTGCATTTTAACAGGAATAAAACTCATATAGTTCGTTCTCGCAATTGACAGATTGACGTTGAGCTGGTTAATGGGACCATTTGGGGTGGGGTATTAGAATCAACAGAAGGGTGTAAGTTCTTCGACATATGCTTTGACCAAACATTTAAATTGGAAATCTCACTGAATAATTTGTAAACTCAGGTTTCTTTAACTAATATTTTCTGCTAACTTAAGGACTATCTTTAAACGTGCATCAATTTATTTCTGATCAGGTGGAATCAAGGCTGAGATACTAGGTGTACTTACGAGGCAATTCCACTGTGCCTTCCGATGTCTTCTTGATGCCTATAGAGCATAGAGTATTCCCTTTGGCTTATCTCTACTACCCTTTTTGAAGTATCAATATATGTTTATAAAAAAAATAGAACTACTTTCATTTTGAACGCACATTGAACATTCATAACAAGAGTAATAGCAGAGACCTGCTCCGAGTGCCCTTTTCGAATTATAACATAACTGCTATTTTCAATATCAATCAGGACTGCTCAAACAGTTGATTTGTTTAAATGCTCAGGGATTATCTGCTCGGAAGTGTTAACTATGCCTGAATATGTTTGTTAGTGTATGTATGTGAGTGTTTGTCCACCGTTTTAAGTTTACTTTACCGACGTTTCCCATATATACAATACGTACGCCTCCAGGAATAAAATAAATAAATCCCTAAACATAACAGTTCGTGAAATATTTACAATTGTATTAAATCTTATTTTATTTCTTATGGTATTAGGCATTTAAATATTCCATTAATATGGCTACAAATGTAGGGAGGTAGGTATTCCATGTTATTTTACCAAATTTTTCAACATATTTTTTCATTTAATTTTTTTTTTTTTCTTAATGCTTAAAATGTTCAATTGCTGAAAAAATGAATTTTTACCTTTTAATTTGAATTTTGTTTTAAAAAATATATGGCTCTCTTGTTTATCATGAAAGAACATTGAATTATCTTCATCTTCTCTGCATTAATATGTCAATGAAATGTTTATTAAGTATTTTTTGACAAAGTCTTCGCCATTAACAAGTTTCTTTTTCTTCTGCACAATTTAAAATTTCATTTTGAATTTGAACAAATTAAGGGCAATGTTTTAAAGACAATCGTTCAAGAAACTACTTCTGACAAGCGTTTTAAAGAAACAATTTATCGGTGTTTAACATTCGGTTAGTTACCGTCGCCCATCACTACTGGTAAGTCGTTGGCAGCGGCAGAAAAAAAGAGTTACATAAAAACATACTCACGTATGCATCCGCCAACGGAATTTCGTCGAAAAACGATAGCATATTTTTTATTATCTATAACCGACTTAGAACTACTACTACCACTAGATGTAAGAGTTTAAATTGTGAAATGCTTAATTAACTACCACACGGATAAACCATTTCAAGTAATGCGCAGGCATTTCTTATATCTTATAAAATTCTTTGTTCAAGGGTGTGAACGGCTATAGTGACATTTTGGAGAAAACGTGAACAACTATTTTCGAGTGTTACAGTGTTTGGTTATTGGACTCTAGCATTGGTGACCCTGGGCTCCTTTTTTATGCGTAATTTCCGTAAAACTTTTAAAGGGTTACGCAATTCTACGCACCTACATTTATTATTGATACTAAATATTTGTTATTAACCTACTCAGTCCACACAAAACAGAGCAATGTTTCAAAATATACACATATATGCGTCTAGTGAATTATAAAGATAATTTTATTGTGCTTATCATCGTGGAAACTATTCTAAACTTTAAAAAACTCTATATTTTATTTAATTTAACGGTATGATTAATTGCCCTTATGATGTTATCCTTTTGAAACTAGTGTGAAAGTATCATTAATATGTAATTAAAATAAACCTTTTCAAATTTTGTAATCATCTAGCGCGGTTTAGCACACAAATCAATTTTTCGTTAGAGTAGATATGTTAGAAATGATTACGCACAAATCATTTGGGTGACATTTTATTAATTTGTCATACTGTCCTATATTTTATAATTCTAATGTTTATACATATAATATGCAAAGTAGATGTCCTACAATATTTTTGCATTTTTGTGATTTTTGTACCTTCGATTTATTTAGCAAAAACCAACAACTAATCAACACTAGTACTTTAATTACAATCTAATAATACATTGAGCAAATATTTAAAAATAATAGTATTTACTTGTCTATTAAATAACGAGTAGATACAAGAACTATATCGCGAAGTACGTCAACATGCAGAAAACACTCTCATTTTTACAACAAATCATGTAAGTCTAATGAGTATAAATAAAGAATGCTACGGCGCAAATGAAATGTATCCAAAATATCAATGATTTTAATAGCATTTTGTCAGTTAACGTAAAATTAATGTACCCAATTACTTATTACGTATGCTATAATTTATAAACCTAAACTTAAATATGCATATAAAAATTATTCATTTATAATATTCTACAGTTTTCTACACCTAGAAAAAGATTTCTTTGTCGTTAATATACTTTAATCAAATTAATTATTTTTTTAAATAGTTTAGATTAATTATTCTAATATTTATCTAAATTACAATTTCATTTAAAATTATACAACGACCAACCTAATAAAATCTTAAATTAAAATCTTCTTTATTTTATTCCTTCTCCGTCAATTTCTTATACCGATCCAGTGACAATATGATGTTCCAAACCCCAATCCAATCCAATAACAATATGTATGCTAATATCAACCGAATGTTACACACGTTTTTAATATGAACCAATAACAATATGTTGATGCCACTCCGAATCCAACCGACCAAAATATAACTCACTTCTCCAATATTCAATATCCAATTTCAAAAAATGATTCTTCTTTTATGACTTCTCTTTCTTATTAATTTCTTTCTACTCTTTTCAAAAACTTCTTAATATTTTTTTAAAAACTTGACACATCCAAAAATTCTCAAACTTTTCCCCACAACCAATCATTTTCAACTCAGCCTCCAAATCATTACTTTCCACTTCCACAAAATTCTTCCGTAAAAAAATTAAATATAGTTCCTTATACTTATTTTTTTAATTTTTTAGTCTTACGTGAAAGTAAAATATAAAATCAACGACGTTTCGGTTTCTATCAAGTTACATTATGTAAAATATAAATTTATCAAACAAACAAAAAATATTTGTAAACATTTCTTGTTTGTTTGATAAAAACAGTATTGTTTTTTTTTTATTTTAATATGAAGAGAGTTATTAATTGTTTAATTAAATAGATTTTTAAAAGGAATATTGTTGTATTTAATCGTAAAATTAAGTTGTATAGTTTGGTGAAGGATTGCGGGGCTGTTTTATCTTTAACTGAATTTTTTATGGTATACAGGGGATGATATTTACTTCCTCCTTACATCCTGTACCTTAATTCCGAATAAAAATACAGGGTGTTGAACACCCTGTATGTTAGAATGTAAAGTGTGTGTACCGTTTCTTAGAGTTATATCTACGTTCATAACATAGAAAATTTGGAGTCCCTACTTGCAGTGTTAAACGAGATGTTAATTTCTCAATGATGCAATGGTTATGATTAAAAAAAACGAAAAACTTAAATAACTCGAAAACGGCAACATGTAGCTATAGAAATAACTAATGAATACTGACATATTTATGGTCGTAGAATCCAAAAATGAATAAAATAATAATATCATTCTATTTAAGATAATAAAGTTTACAACCATTTCCGTCAACCGGAAGTGATATTTTGGTTAAAGTATTTTACATTTATAGCTCCAATCGGACATATAATGGTGCCAAAATCTCAAATATAAGTAAATAATAAAACATCATAAACTTTTAATGAACCACTTACGTGGAATTGGAATATCCTCTATAATAACTCATATAAATAAGAGTTATTTGAGTGTACATATAGTTCATTTACTTTAGCAGACAAGGTACTACGCGAGTCAGTTTGCTAACGCGATAAACTCTCCGAAATAACATTTATATTGTCAAAATCAAAAATATAAAGCTGCAAGATTTTTCTTATACTCATTGCCTTTTATTATGTTTTGTAGGTAATTGCATTCTTTCACCAATATACAGGGTGTTGCATTTAAAATAAGAAAGCTAATGTCGGCACTATATATAACCGAATCTGCTAGAGGCTTGTGCATATTTTTCTCGATTAGGCCAAATCTATATTAGTATACACTAAAATAATCATTTTTTTCTGGTCAATAATTTCCCATGTATAAATCGCTGGCATTCGTCGTGCGACACCCTGTATATACCTACTATTACAATTTTGACAATTCATTTTATATACTATGTGTGACCTTCTATTTGGTTAATTTTTGAATTTAATTTTGTATACATTTGGTTTTGTAGTTTATTATTCATTAGTTAATTATAATTGCTCTTTTGAGAGTTTGAAATTATAGGGTTTTGAAATTTGATTTTTCAGATAAGTGTTTTATATAAGGAATTTTTATATATTTTGCGATGAAACAAAAAATTATTTACAAATATTTTCATATCATTGTTATAATTTATATTTTACGAAATATAGCTTAAGAATCGTTTTTAAAGGAAACCAAAATAAAATCTTTTGAAAAAGTAATGCAAAAGTACATTTTTACTGAATTTCATTTAGCATACGCTGCAATAAACGTTTTCCTTATGTGTATATCTATTAGCAATGTAGGTAAATTTACTTTGCTAATTACAATAATTTCTTAAGCATTATTCATCCTCCACGCTTCAGGTTAAGTGCATATATTTTCCAATTTTTGACTTAGTCACTTTTTGCAGCAAGCAGCACGGTATACTATTTGTTCTCAGATAGATTTCTAAGAAAAAATGTTATATGTGCGTCATATTGTAAAAAGATTAAAGGAATTTTTTTTTATCTTTGGCAAATTTATTGTATGCTTTCCAAACATTATGTTCCAATTTTTCTCTAAGTGTTTCGAAAGATCCTAATTTATTTTCATTGTAGACTCTTTTCCAAAATATTTACTATCAACGTACTGTGTTAAAAAAGACTCACTTTCTGTTGTATTACACATTTTACGGAAGCTTAAGGCTGGCTTACATGAAGCCAGTGGAGAAGCAAGTCACGTCAGCAAGTAATTTGCTCTGTGTAAACTTCTACATGCCTCCTATTTCAGGTAACGCAGGTACGATACAAGTTGTCAGGCAAGTTAATTGCCTGTCAAGTGAATAAAAGCACATTGTATTTTAATTTTTTTGTTTTCAAAAAGTATTATTTTAATTATTATTTCAAAGGCGACTAAATAGCAATGCCTCCTTGACGCTTTCCGTATAGATGTATCTGATGTATATTAACAAATGCTGCACCATTTCTCAAATATCAATTATTTTGTTTTATTAATTACAATTTCAGGCCTTGGAAGGAGTAATAAAATTGAATTGATTTTTACTAATCTCACTAATTATGTTGTCGTTTAACAAAAAATAATGGTTTAAATTCAACAAACAAGAATCCAACTAATGTTTCTTTAAATTTGTGTTGCTGAAATTAAACTCGGACGCACAACCCGAGTTTAATTTCAGCAATTCCAACATTGTGCTTTACCCATTTAAAGCAGTGACACTAATTGTAAGTTTAAGAAAGTCTGCTTTAAAACATAGTTTCTGCAGCGGGATTCAGAACCTCACGATTCGTGTCGAATCGTCAAAATTTTTGCCAACGTGTCGAATGAGTAGCAATCGCGGTATTCAGACATTAGCCGAATCAAATAAACGATCACGTGATATCGACACATATGTCGAACCCTGTTCGACAGCTAAAGTGTTGACGATTGTATAGTTATCCCTTTCTAATAACTATAGCGTTAAATCGATTCGGGTCGAGAGTTCTAGATAACTCTCGCATTAACATTAACCCACAACACCACCTGTGCACCATTATTTAAAAAAAAAGGAATCTTCTTTTGCTGACGGGCATTCATTATACATAGGGAAATATTCTATTCACCAAATTTCACTATAGTAATTTGACGGTTTCAATCGTCGCCAATTGATGCTTGTCGTATAGTAAACAACATCAATATCCTCAAAATTCCAAAACTTGATTTAGATATGGATGGTCCCAGCTCTCAGCAGATATTCGCTTTCGATATAGATTCTGAATTAGTCGATTCATATTTTGTCGATATCGAAGGAATCGATTCGACCCGAATCGATTCGCGAATCGACTCAAGTTTTGAATCCCTATACTGGTTATGTATCACATGTAATATACCAAAAGCGCTATTGAAAGGTGGAGAAATTTGGTATTGATCTTTGCTGAGCGAAAAAGACAAAATAATTGAAAATATCATCAATAAATTGCTTTACTAAGCTTTTTTTTCCTGGATTAATCAACCGAATGGCATTTTGTTATAAAACAGTAATATATACTAGCATTTATTTTAAAGTAGGAAAAGCACCGGGAGTAGATATCATTACGGCGGAGATAATCAAATATTTAGGATGCGAAGGAATCAAAGAACTCCAGAAAATAATGAACCTCGCAATTAGATCAAAAAGAATGCCAAGGGATTGGAACACGGGAATAATCTTGCCCATTTTTAAGAATGGTGATAAAAGGGAATGCAAAAACTATAGGGGAATAAGGCTATCAAGTATACCGGGGAAGATATTAGCAAGAGTAATGGACACACGAATTCGATAAATTGTGAAAGACACGATTGAAGATACGCAATATGGATTTAGAAGTGGCAGAAGAAGTGATTAACAAAAAGAAAAAATTACATATATGCTACATCGACCTACACAAAGCGTTTGATAGGACAAGAGGAGATGATATATAGAAGTCATTAAAAAAGAGAAAAATCGACGAAGAAACCGTAGAAGTCTTAAAATCAATGTACAAGGATAACATAAATAGAGTAAGAATAAATAATAAAGAGTCGAAAGAATTTAAAACGGAAATAGGTGTGAAACAAGGAGGTGTTCTTAACCCCATTTTGTTTTCCTGTGTATTAGATGACGCAATAAAAAGGGCAAAACCAAAAATGAAACAACTAAAATTGGGAATTTGGAAATGAACTCACTAGTGTAGCAGAGTTGATGTATGCCGATGATATGGTGGTATTGGCAGAGACCGAAGAAAACCTGCAACATAATATGAACACCCTAAATGAAGAACTTACAAAAATTAATATGAAAATAAACACAGATAAGACAAAGAGTATGATAGTGGCAAAAGAGAAAACAAAACATAACATTAAAATAAACGGACAAATAATTGAACAGGTCAACGAATACAAGTACCTCGGGACGATAATTGCAGCCAATGGAAAGATAGATAGAGAAATAGATGAAAGGATGAAGAAGGGTGGAAAAATATTTACTACGATGAAAAAGACATTTCCAGGAAAAGAAAAGAAGGTGCAAAAGAACGTTAAAGTCGACGTAATAAATAAAATAGTAAGGCAAATGCTGATGCACAGCTGCGAATCCTCGACGCTAACCGAAAAGCATAAATCCAGAATTAATGCCATGGATATGAGATTCCTAAGAAAAGTAGAAAATAAAACGGGAAGAGATATGAATCAGGAATGAGAGAAGTATTGGAAATGATACCAATACGAATGAAAATAGAAGGACAGCGAAGTCAGAAGAAAGAATAACTAAGAAAACTAAATTAAAAAACTTATTAAACTAAAATATCTGGGAAAAATACAAGAGGACGACCAAGAAGAACATGAAGCAATAAGATAAGGGAAGCATTGACGGAGAGAGAGATGAATTGGCATGAGACAAGAGAAATGACAAAAGACCGGAAAAAGTGGAGAGAGAACATAAGGGCAAGATATTAACCTCAACTTCGAAATGACCTTACACCTAACGGTAGAAAGGTTTTTAAAGGAATAAAAAAAAATATATTAAGCCTTTTACATACGAATAAATATCGGTCGTACAATATTGGAACATGCCAAGATCTTTTACCCGGCGATAATTACCGTCGCATTTAATTGTTTTAATTAATGATTAATAAATATCCCGGACATAAATAGTTTTTTCACTAATATGCTATTTACCGATTTATAAGTGCTTCATTTGCTATTGTTAGTATTTTTTTAGAACCAATGTTCGTCTTTTTTTGATTATTGACTTTTAAAATTCCTTTTCATTCTTTTCTTTTGAGATTGTTTATGAGCTCTGTTACTGAAATTTATAGCTTACATTATCTGATGCTTCGATATAAAAATAAGCATGAATAGAAAAGGAGCATGAATAGATTTTAGTTATCAAATGAGTATTTTGTCTTATTATTATTATTTTCCTTTTCACTAATACAGATGTAATGTTGGATTTAATATTACTTTTACAAACTTCATAAAACGTGTTTACAATAAAACCTGTTTCAGATGAGGCGGCTTAGTTGATTCAACCAAGTTGCTTGGTTTACTCTCAACTAGTTGATTGTCATTGAAGACCTATTGAAGCCGCCAAATCGGACAAGTTGACTCCGTGTGAAACGGTTCATATCAGTATGCTCCTTGACAACCGTCCGTTCAACTAGAGTAATCAACTAACTGCCTCGTCTGAAAGAGGCCTATCTCTCTTAGACAATTGGTTATTAAGCTGTTATTAATACCATAGATAGCCATATAAGAATGAGCTCTAGCGAAAAATATCACATTCTTTTTACTTCAGCCGAGCTATGCCAATTCGCGAACGCTAATAAATCTGTGCTGTGGCTTCGTGCGTAGGTACACCTATACAGGCTGTTTCACCAGCAGAGAATTCCTCTATAACTCGTAAACAGTGACAGACAGGAAAAAAAAATTATAAACTGTTGAAGGATTATAATTTTCCTATGACGCAAAATTATCGCGATAAAGGGTGTTTCGTAACTTCGGTACAGCCTTCAACTTTCTTTTTTTTATTATTTTTTACATCACATTTTTCTTTACTACCAAGCTAAGCGGAAACTTTTTTCTCTTGCTGTACGTTTGAAGTTAGTTTACTAGTTAACGAAATGATTATATCAAGGCGATAACGACTATTCAATATCGTATTCAAATTACAAAACTATGTAATTATAATGGGTAGAAGATCGTTTAATCTGATAAGCGTGTTTCAGCCTGTGCTATACCTTTCATTCTTCCCTCTTTTTGAAACAGAAATTAAGGTAAAATTTCTTGTTTAATTCTTGCTTGTGCATGCCCAGCTTTAGCTTAAATGAGCATCTGATGAAAATATGTCCGACTCAAGAAACAATGATAGAGGAAATGTTTATTCGAATATAGGTTAAGTCGAAAGAAATATTTGAACTCCCAAAATTACAGTAATGTAAATGCACAAAGCAAGCTTCAGGAGAGCCCTTCTTATAAATACAAGGGCTCCAATCAGGGTCCGTTTATTGTTTATGTGCAAAACAAAGACTAAAAAGGAGCAAGTATCCATTCTTTAAAGGTAGGTCGTACTGTGCATTTAGAAAATGTAGAAGGTATAAGTAAAGTAAGTAAAAAGGTAAAAGTAGAATAGCATTTGAGTTTGATATGTATAACCGTGCCAATAAATTTGTTGACAATGATTTAAATACGAAGCATAGTTGGAGTAATTTTGTCCTAAGTCATTTGGTAACATGTAAAGGAGTAATTGAATTGATGAAGCAATCAATGTGGAAGAAATGTATGTATGTATGTAGATAAAAGGGTGATGTTACACTGCGACCTATGTGGAAGAGATTGATGCAACCGCTAGATGTGGCGACAGAGAAGTTTTAAATGTGCATAGATTTAACAGGAGAGTGGTGAATACAGAAGGACAAGTAGAATATGTACCAACCAAGTTGTTATAACTTTCTCTGGTCAAGCATATCTTGATATATAAATAAAGAGTTACATATTTCCGCTGACACAATGCTTTAAATGTTTTAGGTATGGTTATACAAAAAAACCAATGCAAAAGAAGAGAAAGATTCAAGCGTTGCGGTGAGCAGAATTGTGGCAGAAATCATATTGCCACTTCAAAAGAATGTGAAACTTATTTAAAGCAGAAAGAAATTAAAAGTCTGATGACATATGAAAAGCTTACCTATAAGGAAGCTATGAAAAAATTAAAACCTCTAGCTCATAATTATGATATTGATGTATCTTTAGTGCTGCAACATATTCCACCACTTTAAGGCAACAGAAATAAAACTTCTTATTCTTTTCATGTATCCAAGGCAAGGCTAAAAACACATTTTTAACCTCTTCCAGGATACGACAAGCAAGCCCATTCTAAATATTTGCTAAACAGTCCAGAGCCGGTCCCCGTTCAGAACCAGTTTTTTATAGTCAAAAGGCAAGTTCATCGTCCAATAAACCTTCACCTGATCAACAGCACTCTATAAGGGCAGGATCTTTAAACAACCATGACCATGATTATATACAGCAGAAGAACATTATTAACATTATAGAAGAGTTGATGAAGTTTGTAAAGAACGTTAAAGGAGCAGAGGAGAATATGAAAAAGATTATGAATCATGTTAATATTTTAAAGGGGCACGTAATTAAAAACATCGTTTTTACAATGGAATGTAAGAGGTTTATGAGCTAAAGCTACGGTCTATGTAAAGCAGAATCCGCATGCGGAAGACGCACTGTGCAGTCTGCATCTATTATTATGTGTAACGTATAATAGAAACGTTCTATGTACGACGTACTGCGCTTGCGGATGAGAGCAGTCCGCTGCGCACATCCGTCGCAATAACCTTGGAGGCAACTGGTTCGCACCCTACAGCGCACGAGCACGTTGCGAAATTGTAGTGAAGTTTAATTGCGCATGTGCTTGAATGTGTTTATCTGCTCATCATTTAGAAAAATGGCCGCTGAAAAGACTAAAAGCTATTGTAAATTTTCAAAGGAGCCGGTCGAAATATTAATAGATAGTGTATCACACATCGCACTACCCAGCACTATTTGATCCAAGTACAAAATCCTATAAAGATAATAGTGTTCGGAAAAACATATGGTCTGAAATTGAGACAATAGTCAACAGAAACGGTGAGTGTTATTTCCTGTGACTTTATTCTAAATCTAAATGTATAGTAAGTATATATAACATGTGGTAACTATGATAAGAAATACATCTGTTCTTTTATTACTACTCAGTTCGATTTATTATATTTTCTTGCCGATGTGCACTTCCATGTATGCTACAAAAATATTCTTTAAATTCTCCTCGAATTTCGAAAGCTTGTAAAGTTGCGTTTCCTCCTACTCTAGTTAAAGGAAATATACTTTCGTTTGGAAGCACTGCATTATTATATTCTCCTTCATTTAAATTGTGAACATTTTTGGAACTTCTTAACAAATTATGTAAGCAACAGCATGCTGTAATTAACGTTTCAGCAGTTTCTGGTTTAACAGCAATTGGCGTGAAAAATACTCTGAAAGTCTGCGCCATAATTCCAAAAGCATTTCCCACAGTTTTCCTAGCTCTACATAGCCTGTAATTGAAGATTCTTTTCTCTTTATCGGTTGTTTGATCTTTTGGATATGGTCTTAACAAATGTTTCGAAAGTGGAAAAGCTTCATCCACTACAATCACATGCGGCAAAACAGTATTACTTCCTGGCAAGTGTGCTTCTGCTGGTATACAGTACTTTTCACTCGATATAAATTTTCCCAAATTCAATTTTTTAAATATGCCACTGCCTCCTTCTTTACCATAAGATCCTACATCTATACATATGAAATTATATTTAGCATCAATTATTGCAAACAGGACAATAGAGAAAAATGATTTATAGTTAAAATATAGTAATCCAGTGTTGTCAGGACATACTACACGACAATGATTCCCATCAATTGCACCACAGCAACTAGGAAAATTCCATATTTCATTATAATCTTTAGCAACAGCCCGCATACTTTGTACTTTGGAAAGTGAATCAGAAATACGAGACGATCCTGAAGCTGTCTCAGAATCTATAATGGAGGAAACACATAATACTGCAAAGAGATCTGCTGAAGCAAGTATTTCTCAAAAAAAAAAAAAAAAAAATAAGAAAAGCGATCGCATCATTGAATTTATCGAAAAAAAAGAGCAGAGGAGAGAACACGAGAAAACACACCCCATCAAAACTTTTTTTGACAGTATGGCTCAAACTGTCATGTCTTTCCCCCCAGCTCTAGCGATTGAAGCAAAAGCTAGAGTTGGTCAATTATAATCGAATTGGAATATTGAGCACTTGCCCAGTCACAACCAGCGGCAACAGAAAATACTTCTACACAAAGTCAACCACCTATAACATAGTCCATTGTGTATGGACACTGATTTACAGTCCTGTAGTTCAGTAGTAAATCACGAAAATTATTTTAATTTGTAAGCTACTGTAATAAATGTTTGATAAAAATTGTTTATTTACTAATTGACTTACCTTAGAGTCAATGCTAGCTTTTCATATGCACTTATGGTTTGTTGCACGAAGTTATTTGGTTATTTTTCAATTTCTGGGGTTATTAAATTTAACACTTCTTGAAACTGAGTTTGGTTTAAACTAAAATATTCTAACTTTATGTCATCATTATTTAAGTGATTTTGGATTAAAACATTGAAAGTGCCCTCAATGTTTCTTCTTTTTAATGAGTTGCTACGGTAATCCAATTATCTAATATTGACAATAACAATAACTCTTCATCATCTTCCTGTTCTTCAAAAAGCATGGCTGTCAATAACATATTTCTTTTCGCCATTTTAATAGTTGACTGTTCTAAACTACCCTAGCAACGATAATAAAAAATAAAATACAACAACAAACGGCATGCAATGCGCATTGTAAATAGACCACGGTTAATGCGCAATTCAGATGCGCATTCAGCAGCGCGTCTTCCGCATGCGGATTCTGCTCTACATAGACCGTAGCTTTATAATGAAAGTTTCGAGAGGTATCTAAGCGAACGTCATGTGGATGTTGCATGTATACGTGAAACTTGCCTGCTTGAAAGTCAAATAACAGCTAAGGTTTTGTTTTAATATCCATGGGCGGGTATAGCCCGAAGAGGGCAACTCGGCCAAAAAGACCCATTGTGCCGCCATGTCAATTTTAGTCCTCTCACTCAGGTTGCACCCTACCATAAAGGTTAACTTGCCGGCTCTGGGTTCGTCCAACCGATCGACCCCAACAGTTGAGGTTCAAAGGATATAAAATTCTTCACGAATTTGGAGAAGATGGCAAAGGAGAACTACTCCTCCTTATTAGTCAAATATGATTTACCCTATGAAGATTCCACATTAAACATTAGGAAGGATGCCAGATTTCAAATTATAGGAATTAAGGTAAATTAGTTTAACACCCTATCTTTATACATTCCACCTGATTTGACAGTAACGGAGAACACCTGAAATGAAATTTTAAACAAACTACAGTTACCTTTTATTATTTGTGGCGATATGAATACGAATAATCCTTTGTGGCCAGTTCAATCAGTAACAAAAACGGTTTAGAAGTGGCTAACCTTATTCTCAATTCTAATATATCACACTTTAATGACGATTATGCAACCTGAATTTCACCTCAAAACAACCATAGCAGTGCGGTGGATCTAACTCTTGTTTCGTAAGACATCTCGTTAAATTTTGACTGGAATATATGGGTATTGTCAACAAGTCTATCATTCGAGCACCTGAAATAAATACATTTGTGAGTAGAAGAAAGTTCAACACAAAGAAAGCTAATTGAGAAAATTTCCATGTTATGATCTCTGACATATTGCAAGATTCCAATGGAGTTGACGATTTCGAGTCTGTCTTAAAGGCTGCAATAGAACAAACCATTCCTAAAGTAAATAGTCACTTTTTCAATCCCCGAAGTAAGATATGGTGGGACCAGGAGTGTCAGAACTTGGTATATCAGATAAGAGCTGTACTGGTTGTTTATAAGAATAAGCCCAGCGAAATAATTTACTGGAGGTTCAAAGAGTAAGTGAATAGCAAAAAGAAAAAGAAGGAATAGTTTTATTGTTTTTTGAAATAATATAAATAGAAATAGCAAGGTGGCAGACATTTGGAAAAAAAATGTGAAAACATTTTCGGGAAAATTTAAGGAATCAAATAATATTGACATCAGGCATGGGGAATGTTTTTATAAATTATTAGAAAGCTTATCACCATGTGATGTAGTTACTAAACATATCTTTCCACCCTCTGATGTAAACAGACATGCAGTTTTCGAGAGTTAATTAGTGTCTCGGAAATTAGGGGAATTGTACATACACTGAAAATTGTAGCTCCCGGATTTGATGGGACAGACAATGTTATAATTAGCAATCTACTTGAAGTAGCTCTTGAGGTACTTATGGCGTTGTTTGATGATAGTTGTTAAAATAAGGAGGGTAGAAATTGCAACAAAATAAAAGGCATGGTATTCGGATAGTGTTGTAAGAAGAAATATTGCCTAAAGGTTGGAGCGGCATACTGACTGCCTGCCTAATTTACAAGACGGATGATAAGAGGCAATGCTTTGCGCAAAAACGTTGTTTAAAATAATTTTGAATAAATGGCGTCTTCAAGTACACCTAACAAGTGTCAAACTTATTCACTTGTGAGTACTCTATCCGAGCTTCGAATAATATTTGATTTCTGACAACGAAAACAATGGTCTAAAATATCTCAAAAATTGCGCCTATAACATAAAATTCCTTTTAATGTGTCATTACCAAGCGGATGTGAATCTTAGAGCTATGGTGGAGGGTTTGATTAAAGACGAAAAGGAAATATGTATCATATACATATAATTGCCATAATTTAATCGTTCAAAATTCAATGAAGATGGTCTGATATAGTATTAAGCATTAAAGCTATGACCAAATATGTCATCTGTTATTACGTATACATTCTATCATAAAACATTAATTAATATACATGAAGTAAATAGTTATAATACCGATTACTCAGTGTTTTATTACGCATAAGTAATGAAACACAATACATACATGAAAGCTGATATGATATTTGTGGAAGAAACTTACACAAACTTACAAAAGCAATAAAACTGTAATTATTATAAGTGGTATTTGTATATAATAGAACTTGTTCTTATCACCTCAATCATAATGATGTTAAAAAGTATATAAGCAGTGGAAGAAAATCAATTATTCATATGTAAGAAGATTCCTTTCAAGTTGTGTAACAAACCAAAACAACATGTGGAAGGTATGTTATTTATTTAAAATCTTAATCGTACATGCTTAACCACGATCCATTATTTCCAGTGTTTTTATTACTTTTGCTTTTAACATATGATTAAGTGTTTACGGTTTTCACAAATTTATTTAAAAACATTAAAAATGTTCTTAGGATTTACCCGCGGATATTTTCATAGGCGGATCATAATAGCTAAAAATAAATATGCTAATATTATGAAGTTTTTTGAATATTGTTTTTTTCTTTCTTATATTGTATTTACTTCAACAATAAAATTGTTAATTAAAAAAGTATTTTCCCTAAAAAAGGGTGCTAAAATTTGCAACTAAGTTTCGTTTACTTAAAGTGATCGTTAGTTTCGCTTTGGTTCATTGATTCATACACAATATTGTAAATAACAAGCGAAACACACCAACTGGCTTTACAATTCATTTAGCACTTGTATGTAACAATTAACAACACGATTTGTCTCAAGGATACCATTCAACCTTCAAGGTGATTATTCTCTCTGAATTAAACGTAAATTTCACAAAATGAATACATTTACCTATATTAATGAGATAATAAAAATAACAATAAACACGTTTCAGAAGTAACATGAGCTAGTTTTAAAAACGCACGCTTGTTGATGAAGATTTATATGTTACATCGTTCTATACAGTTCTGTTATTTAATTATAGATGACGCTGACCTGCAGTATAAACCTAAAAAAGAAACTATATAGGGAATTTATTTTATCTGTTACATTTTTTATTTTTTCTTTTTCAGAGCCTTATGCTTATGTGTTTAGCTTTAATTGTCGCTATTGCAACACTTGGACTTGGTATTCAAAAACAAGAGTCTGTCGAACTAAATGTAGGCGGTATTGGTATTGGTGCTGGCTATGAAGTAGGAGTTGGTGGTCAAGTTGGGCCAGTTCAACCACTTGGAGGCTAGAGATATATCAACATATCAATTTGATGCAATTATCGTGAATTACATGGCAATAAAAAATAGTGAAATATATTAAATAAGTTTTAATTAGTAATAACAGTATAACATTACCGCTTTTTTTTTTCTCACCCAACAACAGACGAAGGAAATATATATAATCTGGAATTGTTATTGTAACATTGTAATTTTTATTTAAAAACAGGTTTAAACAATAGTTTATGGAAATTCAATTATTACCTATCGAGGCCGAATATTCTTCAGGTAATGAATTAAAAAAATCTTATAGATAAAGTATGAAAATTGCAGAGAGCAATTTGAACTATTTTTTAAAATTAAAAAATATACAAGACCGTGCGCTAATGGAAGGCACTATAACGCACTGTCTTCTGTCTCACTCAAGGTGGACGGATTTTCTTTTTATTTGGTTATACTACTGTACGAGTACTGAAGAAGCACAGACGGAAAAAGATATTTTGTTATTACAATAAAATCGCTGCATTACTCCACAGTAGCTTTACTGTAATCTCACTTTTAAAGTAGGCCAGTTGTATTTACTTGATATGAACTGTAAAATCAATGTACATATTTGGGAAAGATTACTTTGTAAATTTACATCACAATGGTATTTCGAATTCCTAAGTCCTCCCAAACTTATTCCATGACCCACACTGTCATTGACCTTTCTACGCGACCCCTATCTTCTGATGAGGGCTCCTTCCTATCCAAAGATCGCAACATCGCACCTACACCTAAACGTATTTCTACTGAAGGCATTATTACTGGCATAGGAATCAGCTCTTGTCAGAATCCCGAACGACATCACTGGTCCTATTCGCTACGAAACCTCCAAAATTCTAACCCATGCCACTCCTAAAGTTAACATTCCTAAGTCCGAAATGCTTGTTCTTAAGCACGTGAAATCCGATCAACAAATCGTTGTACTCAAAGATAATAACGGAAACACTACGGTCACACTGGACAGTAGTGAGTATGAACAGAAGATTTTACTTACTCCAAGATGACTCATGCAGACTCCTAAAACGTGATGCTCATCACGTATTGAACGTTCCATCACCAAATTCATAAAATTCTCATCAATTTCTTTGGATTTCGATAACTCCTTACTACGTAACCATCCCAATGCACCAAAACTATACGGTCAACCGAAAATTCACAAACCCAATTTTCCATTACGTCCTATTGTTAGTACTAAAACCCCACCTACAAACTCTCCAAATACATGTACAAGATCCACAAACCTTACACTTGCAACAGTGATTCTTTATCCAAAAGGACTTCTTTGTTAATTTCAATATTGAATCCTTATTTGCCAATTCTTATATCCGAAACTATCCATTTAAGCCGTTAAATTCAACCTTCCAACCTTCAACCGAATGACTTAGCTGGTTTGGTGAAAATCTGCCACACTTATACCTATTTTTAGTTCTGCGGCTGATACTATGAAGAAGTTTCGGGTGCAGCCATTAGTTCTCTTTTTCTCCAAGTTGTTGCCAACATTTTTATGAAGGCATTGGAACAACAAATTTTAACCTCCTATTTCCAGAAACCTAAATCCTGGTTAAGATACCTTCGTAATCTGCCACATGTTCACCATGAAAATCGCGTCAAACGGTACTCTTCCTTTCCTAGATGTCTTAGTGAATGTGACATTCCGTTTACCGCAAACCTACGCATTCCGATCGTTGCCGAAATACCTTTTTACACCACCATTCTGCCTAGGTGGTAAAATGAAGAAGAAAAGTAAGTCCATACAAATCCAAGAATCCATTGAAATCCATAATAAATTACCAGGGCGTTTGATTATGTTGAAGTGGATATGATCATCAAGAAGCTTTTTGCATTGGGAATTCGTGGAAAAGTTCTTGACTTGAATTAAGATTTATTTGCGAGATAGAAGTTTAATGGAACGTTTGGGCAGTTTTTGCTCTGAGCATATGGGATGGAGTGTGGCGTCCCACAGGGTTCGGTCCCGGGGCCCTTCATTTTCACCATTTCTATAAATGATTTACCAGATTATTTATCAGGATACATTGCATTGTACGCGGATGATGCAATTATGGTGGTTACTGTGAGTGGGAATTGCAAACAAAGGTCTATGCCGTCATTAAAGAATTTGAAATATGGTGCGGTAAAAATCGTTTGATATTAAACACGGGCAAGACATCATTTATACGATTCTGCTCTAGAATAAGGTACTTATCCCCATTAAAAACAAACAGTAACTAAATATTTAGTTTATATTGACAGTGATTTGAGTTAGAAAACTTATGTTTATCACGTTAGCAAAGCACTGAATGGTAACTATTACCTCATTTTAAAACTCAAATACATAGTTAGCCAAGAGTATCTGTACAAATTTATGTTTCCATTGTGCAGTTCACTATCACTTATAATATTGTTTTGTGGGGATTCAATTACGACATCCAAAGAATTCTAATTCAGCGAAAACGTTCTATTAGTCTCATTTTTGATATAAAACCAACACAATCGTGCAGGCCCATCTTTATATCTAGGGCATGGGGCATGCTTACTGTTCCATCGCTGTATATTTTTGGTTGTATAAAATACGTGCACAAACATTTAAATTTGATCGGATTGGATACGGTTATTATTATAATACTAGATGCGGTGATAGTTTGCGATTAAATATGCATAAGATTGCTACATTTGAAGAATCTCCTTATACATGGGTAATAAGCTTATAAATACCTATAATAAAATTATCTATTTATCTATCTACCTAAACATCCCAATAACCTGAACCGTGAAAAGAGTTATCTCCTACACAACACCTGCAAGTCCCTCTTCTTTCCCGAACAGCCCAATCACAACCGTCATCCTCCTCTGAAACATAATTGTCACAACTAACTGATCTGTAACCGTTACCCCTACACACAAAAAATACAAACATTTTTAAACCAGTAATCCTTTAATATTAGATAACGCGTACGTACTTACCTTCGAATATTTTAATGGTAGCATCTGTGCATCAGTCCCATTTGGAATGGGACGTTTCAGCGCCACCGTTTCATCGCCGCCGTTTCAGCGCCGCCGATTCAGCGCTAGGACATTTCAGCGCCGGCCGATTCAGCGCCGCATTATTGAATGGTATAGTGAAAAGTTCTTTTTATTTTTTTTTCTTCTTTAAAGATATCTTTTTCCCTTTTTAACAACGGGAGAGCGCATTAAAAATGTTTTAAATCATTTTTTTTTAATATTAGAAAGGTGGAGGGGGAAGGATAAATATTAGTTTTTTTTAAATATTTTTTTGTTTTTTTCGAAACATCGGAAGAGAAGGTCGCGTTAAAAATGTTTCAAATCATAAACATTGTCATTAAAAAAACTAATGCCTCTTCCCCTCCACCTCTTCCAATATTAAAAAAAATGATTTGCAAGATTTATAATGCATTCTTTCTCTAGATATTTCAAAAACAAAGAAAAAAAATCCCTCGCACCCCGTTCAATGTTAGAAAAAAAAATATGATTTGCAACATTTCTAATGCATCCTTTCCGAATATTTAAAAAAGAGAAAAAAAAAAGTGCTCTTCTTCCTCCTACCAATGTTAAAAAAAAAAAAAAATGATTTAAAACATTGCAGATTCATCCTCCCAATGTTTCGCAAAAGAGGAAATTATCATTTAAAATAGTCACTTTCCTCCCTCTCTCACCCTTTCCAACACTAAAAAAAAAATATGGTAACATTTTTAATGTGTTCTCTCCCTCGATGTTCAAAAAAATCTCTGCATCATATGTTTAAATCAAATTCAACTGGTACTGCATCTGGCGTCAAAACGTTCCGTCGTCGAAACGGTCGCGTCGAAACGTCCTAGAATCTAGACCGAGGAAAAACACCAGATAAAATAAACTTTTCTCTTATTGAGTAAAATATTTAATTTATCTGTTTTTCCTTTAGATGTAATCTGAAAAAGTTTTTTTTTATCCTTAAAACAATTTTCTATTCATTGAATCTCACGACTCCACTTGCATAAGATCTCATTATTTTACTTAAGCTAGACTATGTTTATAGGCAGAAGATGGTATCAATCACAATAAATTCGAAAAATGTTACAAATGTAGTTTGCAACCAATACACAAGGTACAAAAATTGTCCATAAAAATGAATCATCAAGTTATCCATAGTTTAACCATTCAATAAGGCGGCGCTGAATTGTCCCGGCGCTGAAATGTCCTGGCACTGAATCGGCGGCGCTGAAACGGCGGCGATGAAACGGCGGCGCTGAAACGTACTAGACCCGTCCCATTCCACCCCATTCTCTAAGTAGCTGTGAAACAGCTGAGGTATCCATTTAGGGTTACTTACACTCACAACCAACAACACTGTTCGCTGGTCAATCAAAATGTAACGCCAAGTAAAACATATTGCTGTGTACTGATTGAATTAAATGAAAATGCAAAATAAATTTTAAAATGAAAAAGAAAATAAAATTAGCTAGCTCAACGGATAATATTTTAAAGAACGCAAAAGAACTATTAACCTCAGAGTTACGCTCGCAAATTAAAACTTGAATCTAAGCACGAAACGTAAATTGTGAGTGAATGAAATTAGACCTTCTTAATTACCCGAAAAATTGAAAAGGTTTAAAATAAAATAAAAGAACAGAATTTTTAACCCAATGACGCTAATTAACGATCAATTTATTTTGCAAAATGGGTTAACTTACAGATGTGCAGAAAAAAACCTTGAACTGAAGGTTCTGACCTAAAAAAAACTGCACTTGACTCTAAATTAAAATAGGACAATGCTATTTCCTATGCAAAGCAAAAGATTTGTTTGTTCAGGCAGATTATTCAAAATACACAACCTTTGAATTTCTATCCACGTGGGTTCACAACTAAAATCAAGGCGTGGACAAACGCAAGAAATTTACAAAAAATGAAAAAAACTAAAAAAAAGAACGAAGCTTCTTCTCACCCAAACGAGGTGATTGAAAACTAAATTGAAACAGCAAAATTGAATAACAGAAAATTAACTCTTTAAAATATAATGAGAGAAAAAAAACTAAACTATATCTTCCTAAACAAAATAATAATAATAATATAATAACAATTATCACAATAAGAATTCCTTGATTGACTAAATAAATACAGAATTAAATTTCACAAAATCAAAAGGGGTTACAAAATGGCAACAACGATTTAAAAATACGTCTACTCACGTCAATAGTCGAACAAGGAAGTCCTTAACAAAATTCTACAATTGTTTTTCTTACAAAAATCCCTCTCTCAAAATCGTACAACGCAGGCGTATAACATTACAACGAAAATATTTAATAGAATAAGCATTAAATCAGCACAAGCTAACAATAGACAATTTAATGACTGGAATAATTTAAAAAAAACTTAACACTAAATAAATTAAAATCATACAATAAACTCTTAAACTAAACTTAATCAAAACAAAATAAAATTCTCGGTAAATTGAAAATCAGCTGGACGGAGAAACCAAAACAACCAACAAATATGCAACTTAAAATACACTCGGCGGAAATGGGTTGTCTAACCACAGAAGTATGTATATGCAAAACCCCCTAAACCCCCCTAAAAAAACGAGGGAACCAATGACAAACAAGTTTTAGTGCAATAGATGGTGGGGTAAAATTCGTTTCAAATGTTTCAATATTATAGTAATTTCAATTTGATATTTCATGTTTTCAGTACAAAACATTTAATAATTTTATATAGTAATTCATTATACCAAACGTATAAGGGATTTTATTTTGAATCTACAAACTTTCTCACTATGATTGCATAGATTTATTCCTTACAACAATAACAATGTTCATTTGGAGGAAGTATACTTCAATGCAAATATTTATACTATTTGTTCTAAGAGTATATTGTGTTTTCAGGAGAATTTACTCTTATGTTCTAACCAACAAGATTTAATTCATTTAAATATATATTAAGTTTCGGTTTCTGAATAAATAAAAATATTCAGATTGATAATAGATTTTTTTTGTGTGTATATGAACCCGTCCCCACGTATTGGTTTTTCACTTTCAGGTCAACACCAGTAGCAGCAGCGCTGAAGATATTCTTTGCAAGCATGCACGAACGACCGCGGAAGTGTACGTGTATGTATGTATGCATATAAATGGAAGGGTGATGTTACACTGCAACCTAAAAGATCTGTTGTGTCCCCTGTTCTTGCTGCTTTACAGCTGGCCTTCCAATCCTATTCCTTTCAGAAAGTGTAGGATATCAGAGGACTCAAGTCTAGATAAGTCTCCTTCTTCGATTTCACATGCTCCCAGGTGCAACGCCCTTGAGTTGCACAGTGCTATGCAATTTGAAAGGAGATGAATGAGTGTTTCATCCTGCTTCCCACAAAATCTATATTCAGATTCCTTTTCGAATCCAAGCTTACTCAGATGTCCTTTCAGTCTACAATGGCCTGAAAGTATTTCTGTTAATATGCGAACATTGTTCTTACTCAGGTTGATGCATTCTGTAAACCTCTTCTGGTTATAAGTTCCCAGAAGAATTTTACTTTGCCTCATTCCCTGGAGATTTTCCCAGTAACTGGATTTTTTCTGCTCCATTTCTATTTTCAGTTTCTTCAGTATTGTACTGCTACTTAACCCGCAAAGGGATTCAAGCCCTATAAAAGGTATTCCAGCCCCTTTTATGCCGTTTATGCGATATTATCCTTTATTTCGTTTCCTTCCACTCCTGTGTGAACCCACAACAGGGTTACCTTATTCCTTTTGTCTAGCTCATTTAATTTCCCTAGATATTCCCAGACTATCTTGGAACTGATTTCATAGCTGCTTGACTATCAGTCTACGTGTAAGTATTAAGTTCCTTCAAACCAGCAACATCATTCCAATTAACCTTCCTAAGATTAGAATTTGTGGAATACTAATGTATATGATTTATTTATTGTCAATGTAACATGTAAACGTAAGGGCACGTTTACTTTTGGCATTAGTAGAACACCTAAATAACTAGCATCCTAACAAAATGTTTTATGCGTAAATGTTTTGTTCAGTACAAACGTGAACAATTAAATAAAACTGCAAATATTTCAAAAACTGCTAAGTTTAGTAATAGGAAACACAAATGATTCTATGATGACATGAATCCACTAGAAAAATTATATCAATACTCTATACCTCTATAGACTGGACATGCTATAAAGAAAGTTGATAAGAGATTTTTTTTAATTTCTACTGGAAACATACAAGTTAATAACCGCTGCTTTATTAAATAGTACATACTTAACACGGTTATCACGAACGCTGAAAAAAAAAACAATAAAAATTGAAGAGCTCGGGGCTGTACCGGTTCCTTTGTCTGTATCAGTCTGTTTGAAAAATATGATGAAGGTTCATTACACACGGTTGAGGTCGCGTCTCGTGTGTTGTGTTGTGATTGTTATGTCTCGCCGTACACGAGAGTGCGTCCAACTCCCACGGCTACCATCCAGCAACGTATTTTCCAAATCACTGTCTATAACAACGCAAGTTGCTCGTCACGCGTCGAAAATTATGTGTGATTTTTTTGTAAGTGTTTTTTCCTAATCCACTCTCTGCGAATAGTGACGTGCTAATAATAACGATAATAAGTTAAATCACACATATAATGTTGCAATGATGTTTATCTACGTATACAACATTCAAACTAATTATTTATCACGGCGTATAATCATCACTTGAAGAATTATTCGACAGCAAAAAGTAAATTAAAATGTTTGAAGTATATAAGAAGTACTGTACGAAGACTTGTGCAAGTAGGTATGAGTTTAATCTCTGGTTTTATATTACGGCAAAAATAAACAAAATACATAATATATGTTTCTATATTATTCAACAGAAAAATCGTTTAAAAAGACAATTCACAAACCAGGGAAATCTGTGAGACCAATTCTGTGGCTTGGAGCTAAAAGCACCAAAGTCAATATTTTGCCATTTTTAGTAAACCATTGCATTTTATTTATTTTTATATTTTGTTAGAATATTCTACGTGCTGCGCCAAAGTTGGTAAGTAAAGTTAGCACTCAATTTCCGCTGTAGTTAAAAGTGTTTTTGATAAAAACTTCAAGTACAATTTTTTCAAACGTGAACATTATGACATTGGCTCTTTTAGCTCCAAGATACAAGATTATATCAGGTATACATAGACCAATTACAAATTGTCCAAATGGCTAGTAAATTAATACAAAAATTTACCCATCATGCTAGCAGTAGCTCTCCCGAGATCTTTCAGATTGCCTATACGAGATATTCTAAAAATGATGGCTAAAAAATAAGTATTAATCATAAAAATTCAAACAAATAAATAAATCAATATGAATAAACAATATACGCTGTCCTATAAGAAAACTAATTAAAGCACAAGATTTTCGATGTAATTGCCCTTTATTTTCGAAAAATGTACTTAGGTATAACATTCAACAACATTTCTTTACGGACAATGTTAAATGCATTTCCAATTATAATTTTCATATCGTCTAAGTTATTGGAACAGTAAAGTTTAGTCAAGTCGTCGCGTCTTGCCGGTCATCTAAAAGTATCACATTTTCTTATCCATCTATCAGAATAAAACTCATTTAAATAATAATTACTTAAGCCATTGATAAAGAGAGCCGGTGCTTTATTAAGCTAGAGCCACCTCTGCCCTCATCAAACAATAGTGCAATTAGGACTGGGGTGGTCTATAGACCTGTTTCACCGCACCCTTTTCAGATTCATTGTGATCCCCTTTTTATTAAAAGACGCTCTCTAATTTTGCTTTAACAAAGACTTAAATAAAGCTTCCCACAAAGCCTATAGCAACAGTAATTCTGATGAAAAAAAAAAACGCTATTACAATAATTGTCATCTAATGTTTACTGTAGGCAGACTCTGATGTTGCAGTCAATATAATACGTTCCAATTTGCAATGTGGCGGCAAATGTGTATTACAACCTAGTACACTCTATTTAAATCCACGACAAAAAAGCCAAATAAAAACGGTGTAAATAAACGAAGAAAACAGTAATTAATACTGTGTTGAGAACCAATGCTCTTGGGACTAGAATGTTGACAAATTAAATTCTGACAGTCCATAGCTAATATTATTTTTTTAAATATCTAATTCTACAAATGCGGCTTTTTGATTGGTGGTTGAGCCCGGTTGAGCTTACTACCAGCGTACTTAGCGGGCGTCCGCTTGCACTACGTTTGCCCAGAAGTGTCCGATTAATTGTTGACAGGCCTGCCCAGAACCCCAGCTGGCCAGTTTCCATGTTATTTAACAAACAGGCTACAGCAAACATTTTCAAATATTTGGATAAATGGATTTTTATGTTGTACCTGTTTTCTATGCAACCGATGGTACCTTACACAAAACACCAAATTGGAATGTCACTCAGCGCTCTCAGTACAGCGCCTGAGTGTGATCTACAACGAATTATTAAGGCTGCGCACGGGATAGTATGAGCGCGGGGTCGGTAAATTCGTTGGAAAAGCTTTTGGTGTTTGTAGCACGAATTAATAAAAATTTCAAAGATGAAATGAAAGTAAATTTTAAGCCGTTCTTTAACTTGGTATTTATAAAAATAATTTTTGTTATGTAAACCAAAGATAATAAAAAAAAGAAATGCAACCCAAACTAAAATTGAGCTAAATTCATATATCATAATCATTTCAATAGAATTTCGAAAAACCTCTTAGTTTTTGCAAAACCTTTTCCCAACACTTCCAACAATAATCTACAATTTTACAGATGAAACAACCTTTGAAGCAGGAGAAAATCTTTGGCACCAACCCGAAAGATGGCGCCGAAAGTTATTTCTTTTTTGTTTTGAATTAAGAATCTGGCGATGAATGATTTTATTTAGAACATAATGAAAATAATAATTTAAACACCAAATGAATAAACTAACTAATTTTATTGGAAGAATATCAAATATTACACGGGGTTATTTTTAGTATATATTTGAGAAGCAGGCAACCAAAGACACGCGAGAGAGACCGAGGCAATGAAAAATAAATAGTAAATAACTGTAACCCGGCACCGGAATGTGACCATGATCGAGGGGCGTTGAAATAAAAACAACTGCATGACATCATCACATCATCTTGGGGTCGTAAGAAATAGGGATTTGGATGAGAATTTTACTGTGGCCTTTTTTTACATTACTGCTCAAATAATTTGTATTTTTCTTTTAACCGCCTAGTCTGTGAGACCTCGTTGCAAAAATATTTACATATAATAATTTGTAAAAAGTGCGACAACCGCAGGGTTAAATACTATTCTTGTGTTAAGACTGCGTCTTATTTTATTATTTATACTTGTTTTATATAAAAACGTAGGTAAATCAGCTGTATGATTTTGTAGAACACACTACATAATAATTTTAAATTAGAAATAAAAATTATTATATTTAGAGATGGTTACTTTTGCAATCACATTTTATTATATACTTATCTATTTGTTTCCCAATTGTGTATTATATATTACTGTAACTGCTTGCTAAAATATTTGAAAACTGCTAATAGATGCTACATTAATATGAAAATTCCAATAGTAATTAAGTGCTTTTCGTTTTCATTTAAAAATTCAATATGCTTCTAATAATAATAATTAATACTAAATTAATTTGTAATAATTCATTACAAATACAGGAATTTAATATTTTAATAGAAATGGAAAAAGTTAGTATCTATTATAAATTATTAAATAAGCTGGAAGCGACTGTTGTTGTTAACACAAGTAATGTAAATTTTGTTCACGATTTTACAGTGTAGAAGCCACTCTAATAAGACAAAGCGCAGTAACACAATATAATCATCCCGTCCGATGCTAATCAGCTTCATTATTACTATTAATTATGTTAGGGGACGTGCTTGATAATTTAAAATAGTAAAACCAAAATGATAATATCTGGTAAGCACACCTAATAATTTTTTTTTATTACTCATATTTCATATAAGTTTTTAATACAATATAGGTAAGGTTACGGTTTCTTTCCTATTAGGTACTAATATTGAAAAAATGCGTTAGTATGTTTATAGTAAATGACAAATAGTCATTCTATATATTTTTTTTAGCGCTAAACAATTCATAAATTGATATTTTTCGAACTTGACCGACGTTTACCGGGTCTAGCATCAATTTCCTTACAGAGTCCGCAGACTAGCAAATACGAATCGAGTTCCAAAACATGGGAGATTTATCTTATTTATTTATCTACATAATATGTTTATGCTTACAGGATGCTTACAAAGTCAGTTTGTCGCCTTTGGGGTGGAATAGGCAACACACTAATCAGGAACGCAAAAACTATGCTTCTGGTGCCATCTTTAGTGCGATAATAATACTTGAAGTAATAAGTTTATAGAGGCCAGCACATCCTGGTGATGCTTAAAAGTCATATTTAACAACCTCTGCCCACCACCGCGAGCGCAGCCTTAAGATCTACTTTATCGGGTTTTTGTTAGACCGCTACAGTCTACTGGAAAAAAAAACTACTGATATCCCGACCCCCGACTTGCCTCGTTACTCCGTCTTATCTCGTGTTCCCCTATCTATATACTTTCCCTTTAACAAGTGATATTCCCATAGAAACTAAAAAAAAATGTTTTAATGTGTCAATGTCTACAGTACACGTGTGACGATTTATGTATAAAAACTAAGCACTTTCCACTAAGAATATGACTGAGAGTCTACGGGCGAAATACGAGAAACGCACCTACAAGAAACCCATCCAATTCAAGTATATGCTCGCCAATTTCGTCGCAGACATCCTAAAAGAAAACCCGGAGAACACTGTAGATTATGCTACAAGTTATTTTGAAACTTTAAGGGAAGAGAGGAATTTACGGTTATTTGCTGCCGCTGAAGAGAGAAATAGAGCTTCCACGAACACATTTGATCTTTTCGAAGAGGGAATTGAAACTGCCCGCGACATTACCACTGATTATGGCGAATAGGTTTCAGACATTAACCGTGCATCCACACATACACAAACATATTTATCTAATGTCTACTACTTATTATATTTACCTATGCATGTATTATAAATGGATATACTGGAAGATTTAATAAATTTTTTTGATGATTACTTTCTACGTTTAGATAAACAGAAATTGAGTAAAGAAGTACCTCATCTAATTCGTCTGGGAATGTGTTTAGTAAATGAACTTAAATAGTAACTGTACTGTCATTTTGTCATCCTTGACAAATTCGAACTTGAAAAGTTTTATAAGAAACGCTTTCTTTATACAAAATACAATTCCTAGTCCTGTCTTGGCATCAGTGGTGGTATTGACACCCTTTAGCAACAAAGGGTACAAATAAATAAAAATGGTAGATATGCCAGTGCCGTATTCAGTCAGAAAAGAACAAATGCTGTTTTACTACATTTTGAATAATAGCTTATACAATAAAAAGATAAATTAATAAAAAAACACATACATATATGTAGCTACACCCCGTGGGGTGGCACCTATCGGGCGCGTTCCCAGGTGGCGGGTAGGGAGGCCCAGCGCACCTGACTTGATTCTTTAATCCTGAACAGATGCCCTGGGTTGAGCGGTTATAAGCCTACCAGACACCATGACCCAGAGACCTGAGCGGTCTAAACCCCGCAATATGGTGGAGAGTGACTGGATGTGCCTGAGCGACTAAACCCGCAACATGGCCTAGGTGAAAGCCGGTCCGCGGACCAGCCTCCCGGCCCAGCTGTAGTGTCGTGGCTTAGGGCTTGCACCGGGGTTTTACGATGTCAGCTTCTGTTCCACTGAGTGAACGGTTGCTGTTAAACCATGCTCCTTCTGCTGTTTGTGGACATGTCTCACAGGCGGACGGGGTGGGGGGTCTTGGCTTCACCGTCCGGACCAAGAGGAGACAACCTCAAGAAAAACCTAAATCCTAAGGTGGAGGGGGCCAAGCCGAAGGGATGCGTGGCTGAATAGATGATCAGTTATTATTGGTACCCACCTGGGGGCAACAGGCGGCACCCCCTTGTATACACGCCTTGTGCCTATAATGGGAGCTCTGTAGGCATCGACGAAATACTTCTTCCGTACTCGTGGGACTTATTATGGAACCAAACAGAGAAAACAAACCTTTAACACTGGAGTCTGAAGAGAATCCACAACGCATGGAGACTGAAGAGACTCCAGAAACTAGACCAACAGAACTTGCACAGCGGTCTGACAGTGAGACTGCTGAGAAGAAGGACCAGACACCCCGGGAGAGAAGAGTTCTCTCGGGGGCGCAACGGAAGAAACTGAGGAAGATGAGGGAGCAGGGTATTGACACCAGCAATATAAGGCTCCCCCTTCCACAGGAAAAACCAAAGAGTACGCCTGAATCGACAGGGGCCGTTAAGCGAACCGTGTCGACCAGGGTACTCCTGAGGAAAAGGGGACCAAACGGACGAAACTTGCGCCCGGGGTCGCGAATTACAAGGCTGCCCTCAAGGGGATTAAAGCAGCCATTATCCCAAAGGATTACCCGGCCAGCGTGGTGACTGGGGAATCCGTGGGAGCCATCAGAGAGGCCCTGATGGGCATCATAGATAGGGCGGACAGGGCGCCGAGGTTTGAATCCTCCCGCCTCATGGACGACTACTATGGGGTAATATGTGCGGAGGAGGACTCGTTCAACATAACGAGGACTATCTCGCACAAGAAACAAATTGGAAGCTGATCAGAAGTGATGAGCTTCCAAAGCAACAGCGAGTGCTGGCATTCCTACCAGAGACTACGAAAGAGGATCTGACAGTGGGTTTGAAGCGACTCGAAAGACAGAATCCGGGGCTCAAGGTCGACCGTTGGGCAACCCTCGGCTCCAAGTCTTCCGACAAAGGACTGCACGTGAGTCTTCGGATTGACAAGGATTCTGAGGAAGCGTTGGTGAGGGCTGGTTGGAGACCTTATTACCGTGATCAGGGGGCCAGTTTTGTGACCCTTGAGAAAAATAAACCCAGTACGCAGGAAGAGGGAACCTCAGAGGAACCTCAGACGTCGACATCTGGGAATTAAAATGGCGCTGAAGATTTTGCAAATCAATCTTCAGCACAAGAAGACAGCCACGGCGGCACTCTGTCAAAGGGTGCTGGCTGAAGACGTTGACATCCTACTAATCCAGGAACCCTGGATTACCAAAGGTAAAGTGGGAGGATTACAGATTAGGGAAGGGAGCTGATAGTGGGCGCACCCAACACTAAAATCAGAACCTGTATCTGTTTCAGATCTGATCTGGACGTGATGCCAATCATGGAACTGTGTACCGGAGACATGACGGCAGCCAGACTTAAAGTGACAATAGATGGAGAGGTACTAGAGACGATCATTGCGTCTCTGTACCTACCCATCGACTCACCAGAAGGACTACCAGGATCTAATATGGAGACCCTGGTGGCGTTTACCAGCAAGAATAAGCTGGAGCTAATTGTTGGAGCTGATACCAATGCTCATCATGTGACATGGGGTAGCAGGGACAATAATTCAAGAGGTAAGTCTCTATTTGACTATTTGTTGTAGTACTGAACTTGACTGTCTGAACCGTGGCGACAAACCGACGTTTAGGACATCGAGGGGGAGTCACTGATTGATTATAACTCTCTGCACTCTAAGGGTGCGGGAAACATCAGGAATTGGCACGTATCGGACGATCCATCTCTGTCTGATCATGCGTACATATCCTATGAAATTTCTAATTATGCAACGGAGCTAAAAACGTACAGAGATCCCAGAAGGACTAACTGGGAGTCCTACAGGGAGATCTCTCTGCAGCAGCCCGTAACTATCCTGTAAGGATCAGGAATAATGAGGAACTAGAGTTGGCCCTTGTTATGGTTGCAAGGGACCATTCTCTCGTGTTATGAAAATAACTGTCCACTAAGGGAGCGTCGCTCGCCAAGACAGGCTGCTTGGTGAGTAAAGAGTTGAACACTCTCAGAAGAGAAACACGCCAGTTATTTAATAGGGCGGAAAAAACGGGAAACTGGGAGCGTATGAGGCTAACTAGGTACCTATAATAAAAGAATTAAAGAATCGAAGAAGAAGGCCTGGAGGAATTTCTGTGAGGACATAGAAGGTGTCCCTGACATGGTCAGAATTCACAGGATTCTGAAGAAGAACTCTTCTAACACCCTGAGGTCCATTCAGCTGCCGGACGGGAGGTTCACAACCACTGCGGAGGAGACTCTTGAGTACCTTCTCAGCGTGCACTTTCCCGGCTCGGACAGGGTGGACTTCGGAAAAACAGACCAATCAGACGCAGTGAGGAGGGCGTCTAAGGAAGATTGGAGGAAATCAAACGATATTTTCAAACCTCATCTTGTTCGTTGGGCAGTTGAGTCGTTTGAACCGTATAAATCACCGGGACCAGATGGGGTGTTCCCAAATTGCTACAGGAGGCAATTGGAGACATCATGGGGCCCCTCTTGGAGATATTTAGAGCTAGCCATGCGTTGGGTTATATTCCCAAGGCTTGGAGAGATACTAGGGTTGTGTTCATTCCGAAACCGGGGAAGGACACATACTATCATCCGAAATCATTCAGACCAATTAGTCTCACATCTTTTATGCTGAAGACTATGGAAAAAATTATACACCTAAACATTACAGAAGGAGCACTTGCGAGATATCCTCTGCATCCTCTGCAATGGGCATACCAAAGGGGCAAATCTGGAGAGGCTGCCCTGCATAGTTTGGTGGAAGGACTCGAAAGGAGCCTACATCAAAAGGAAGTGGCCCTTGCAGTATTTTTAGACATCGAGGGCGCCTTTGATAACACATCAACGCCCTCGATTAACCGATCACTAATGGAACGGAACATTGACCACACGACTAGCAGATGGGTTGACTGCATGCTAAGAGGCAGAGTGGTCTATGCCAATATGCTAGATAAAAACATCGCCATGAGGACCACCAGAGGGTGTCCTCAAGGGGGAGTACTGTCGCCACTGCTGTGGAGCTTGGTCGTGATGATCTCGTCAGATCATTAAACGACAAAGGAATATGGACGCAGGGGTACGCTGATGACATTGTCATCGTAGCTAGGGGGAAGTTCCCAGGCGTGGTGGCGGGCATCATGCGTAATGCACTGCGAATGGTGGAGGAATGGTGCCTTTCACAAGGACTCTCAGTTAATCCACAAAAAACAAAGTTGGTTGCCTTTACCACATGAGAAACTCAATGACCTAGGTGGCATTAGACTGTTTGGGCAGGAGTTACAATTAACCAAGGAAGTTAAGTATCTGGGTGTTACCCTTGATGCAAAACTGAGCTGGAAAAATCATTTAGTTAACACAACGACCAGGGCCACGCAACTATTCTGGCGCTGCAGGAGGGTTGCTGGCAAAACCTGGGGATTAAAGCCGAAGGTGATCCATTGGCTATATACTGCCGTGTAAGACCAGCGATAACATACGGGCGGTAGTCTGGTGGAGGAGGACAGAAGTGTCCTCCGCAGCGAGGCTGCTGACGCTGTCCAGAGACAGGCGTTGCTGGGTATCACTGGTGCAACTAACAGTACAGGGACCGCCTCTTTGGAGACCATTGTGGCCTCCCCCGCGGAACTCTATGTGAGAGCGGAGGCAATGAATGCGATCCTTAGACTGAAAGCTAACAACCTGTGGCATCCCAACTTCAGGGTGGGAGGACACACTTATACTACGGGCACGTTGCTGGACGGGCCATTGCTACAAATGCCCACGGACAGCATGGCACCCGAAATTATCTTCACTGAAAGGTGAAAATCTCCATACCGAACAGAGACCAGGCGCGTAGTGAGATCACTGCTAACGAAAACTGGACACGGATGGATCCAAATCCAGCCAGGGGACAGGAGCCGGTATTTGCGGGCCAGTCGTAATCAAAGATATTCATAAGCCTGGGAAACATACAACGGTCTTTCAGGCAGAGGTATTCGCCTTGCAGCCTGTGCAGAAATGATTGCAAAAGGAGGCTGCATGAGGAGGAAATTAACATAATGACTGACAGCCAGGCTGTCATTAAGGCAGTCTCAAACCCTGTAACTAGGTCAAAACTAGTTAGGGACTGCAAACAATCCTGAATGCACTGGCACGAGACAACAGGTGTCTCTAATCTGGGTGCCGGGACATGAGGATATAAAGGGCAACGTAATCGCCGATGAACTAGCCAAGGAGGGCTCTAAGAGACACTTCATGGGTCCAGAGCCCGTATGTGGGATTACTAAGGATTCCGCAAGAAGGGAGATCTGGACCTGGTTAGATAAAGAAAGTAAAAAGAAATGGAGGTCGACTGAAGGTCAACTCCATACCAAAACGCTGATAGGGGATGGATGATAGTTTCTCTGATAACCTACTCAAGCGCAGTAAGAAAGAAGTTAAAACCATTACTGGGTTGGTAACTGGACACTGCCCTCTGAAAAAGCATCTATACAACACAGGCCGTGTAAGCGAACCGTGGTGTAGAAGATGCGAGCTACAGGAGGAAACGAGTTCACATGTAATCTGCACATGTGAGGAACTGAAGGTACTCAGGCAGAAATATTTCGGGAGAGATCTATTGGAGCCCTCGAAAGTCCTCAAGTTTCCACTGGGCAAGATACTGGGCTTTATAGAGAACACCAAGCTGCTCGAGTGGAAATAAGAGAATCAATAGCGATGGTACAATGAGCACCAAGCTCAAGTGCCCGGACATCAAGTGCCCACCCTAACCTGAATGAATGGATGATGAATGAATGTAGCTACATATTTCATACCGCACCACTATGGTTTTCATTCATTTCATTCCCTATCCCTATTAAGTCTCTTATTTTCACTCAAGCAGCTTGGTGTTCTCTATAAAGCACAGTATATTGCCCAGTGGGAACTTGAGAACCTTGGAGGGCTCCAAAAGATCTCTCCCGAAATATTTCTGCCTGAGTACCTTCAATTTCTCACATTGCAGATTACATGTAAACACGTTTCCTCCTGTAGTTCGCATCTTCTGCACCACGGTTCGCTTACTCGGCCTGTGTTGTATAGATGCTTTTTCAGGGGACAGTGTCCAGTTACCAGCCTAGTAATGGTTTAACTTCTTTCTTGCTGCTGAGTAGGTTATCAGAGAATCCAGCATCCCCATCCCTCTATTAGTGCTTTGGTATGGAGTTGACCTTCCGTCGACCTCGATTTCTTTCTACTTTCTTTATCTAACCAGGTCCAGATCACCCTTCTTGCAGAACTCTTAGTAATCCTACATACGGGCTCTGGACCTATGAAGTATCTTTTAGAGCCCTCCTTGGTCAGTTCGTCGGTTATTACATTGTCCTTTATATCTTATGTCGCGGCATTGAGGGATTGTTTGCAGTCTCTAACTAATTTTGACTTAATTACGGTGTTTGAGACTGTCTTATGACAGCCTGACTATCAGTCATTATATTAATTTTCGTCCTCATGTAGCGCCCTTTTGCAATCATTTCTGCACAGGCTGCAAGGGCGAATACCTCTGCCTGGAAGACCGTTGTATGCTTCCCCAGGCTTAGGATATCCTTTGATTAGGGCTGGGCCCACAAATACCGGCTCCTGTGCCCTGGCTGGATTTGGATCCATCCCTGAACCAGTTATCAATAGCAGTGATGTTACTCTCTGTTCGGTATGGAGATTTTCACCTTTCAGTGAAGATAATTTCGGGTGCTATGCTGTCCATGGGCATTTGCAGTAATGGCCTTTGGTATGGTAATGGTAGTATAAGTGTGCCCTCCAACCTTAAAGTTGGAATGCCACAGGTTGTTGGCTCTCAGTCTAAGGATCGCATTCATTGCCTCCGGTCTCACATAAAGCTCCAGCGGCAGGAGGCCCACAATGGTCTCCAAAGAAGCGGTCCCTGTTGTGTTAGTTGCACCAGTGATTCCCAGCAAGCACCACTGTCGTTTCTGGAGCCCTATTTTGTGGCCAAAATTAACAATGTGTGAATAATGAAAAAATAACGGTTTTAAATAATTTATAATAATATTTTTATAATTGTATAACCTTAGAATAAAAAACAAAAGAGCTATGACTCATATAATGATGGATTTGATATAACAGCGAAAACTTTTTTGTTTGCCAACTTAAGATGTGTCAAAAAGAAAATTCAAGAGCATATAGAGGGCAAAAACATTTGATACATTTTCATTCCTTATATGGACATTAATATAAGATTAATTTACGTAACATATTCAAAAATGTATAAATAGGATACAAGTTTAATAGAAGTCCTCGTTAAAGCACACGAGGACACGTAACAGCGGGATTACCTACGGAATACATTAGTTATTTATAACAACAAAGTAGCACGTTTTTATTTACTTTACTTAATTTTACTAATATAATACGTATCTTGAACAAACATGTCACTGGCATATGTTCGTGTAATTATTGCACAATGTTTTCGCATAAGTATGTGTTTGGGATTTTCAATCTACCCAGAAAAAAAAATAATAGGAAATTGCAACATTGTCACATTGTCACTAATGAAATCATACCGCAGGTGCCTTTCGGAAGCGGGGACAATTTGTTACTAAAATTCATCAATAAGAAAATTATTGAACACAAATTCATTAACTTTAGCGTATATTTTCAGATGCGACAATTTTTTTATTATTATTCTTTTTCATCGTAGATAAAACAATGCAAAAGGATTACACCCCCCATTGTGAACTAAAATTTGCTAGATGATTAAATTTTACGTCAATTCAATATCTTAAACAACGACAACTTGTAACAAAAAATAATTTGAGAAAAATATTAGTTTCGGAATAAAAACAGTAGATCCCTTATAATTAGTCAAATTGATAATAATGAACAAAACGTAATGATGCTCGGGTTCCATTGTATCAACATTCTGAAGATTGTTTCCTTAATAATAAAAGCCAAACGATAATTTAATTATAAAAGTATTGCAGAAGAAATATGGGAAAGATTTTTAACGAATAACAATTCTGCTGCGAAAAATAAAGATGGATTTTCCATTCATATACGACGGCTAAAATTGTTTTTCGACTGTTTGTTGTTATATGTTAGAATTATTTCTAAAATTGGCTCCGTGAGTCAGCTTTATTCCTAGTAAAAATGCATTTTGTTTACTAACTTTTCAGTGAAAAAATTTTTATTTAGATCTTATTTTATCACTGATCTCACGCGTTTTTTTTAGAAAACATCCTCTATTTTGTAAACTATAGATGATCAGTATCCCTATGATTTGCATGAAATATACGAATCTTACCTACAATATTAGTAGTCAGATGGTGCAAATTCCAAGTATCTGATAATATATTCTGAGTAATAAATACATCGTATAGATTTAGGCTTTATTTTGTACATATGTAGTCGTCGGTAACTTTTATTTGATATATACCTATTATTATCATTGTATTGTATAGAATGCTAAACCTATTAATTTATTTATTATAATATATGTTATAAAGTAAGACATAAATCTGCAGTTTTGGTCTATCTTACAGTAAGATCTAAATTCCTTTATTCTTTGAAATCCGAATGTTCAGGGACAATTAGATTAGGCCTGAGGTATCCATACCATGCCATGTTTTACTGCGATATTTTAAGATCTATTGCGAAGGTAAAAGGATAAGCATTTGGGGGACGAATGATAACAAAGTCGGACATCAGCAAGCAGAAGAGATATTCGCACAATTGTAATTTTGAGAAAAAAAATTTACTTAAATTGAACAACTGTTTCTCGGTGATTATAATAATTTACCATATTTTGCATCACCATGGTATTATCTGCAGCGCAGCTAGTTTATTATTAACATATAAACTTGCTGTGGGAATGGGTGATCTTGACTACATCAGGTCATACTAAATGTTTACATTTCTTAGAAAAAAGTACAATAAATACATTTAGAGGACGAGAAAACTAAATATATAAACTAACCAGCAAAAATACCGCCACCTTCAACTCCATAACAAATGAATTTCCATCCCTATTAAAAAAAAAAAAAAACAATACAAAATGAAACGAATTAAGAAGCCAGCAATATGTAGTACTCACCAAAATATTTCTCGCATTATAATATAATTTAATGGCAAAGAAAGCCGTAAAACAACGGTATTACAACACGACGCCGTAAACAACAATGGCGTACATGTCATCGTACGCCATTGTTGTTCAACATACTTCTGGCATGTCGATAATATCATGGTCGAAATTATCAATTGCGACCCACTTAGTTATGGCGCATTCGGAAAGAGGGCTGCTAAAACTTATTCTAGGCGGGAAACGGAGAGTCCCTACCCCCTGGAATTAACAATAGCAGTAGAAGAAACTTGAGGCAAGTATATATAGCAGGAGACTTCGATAGCAGAGTGGGAAAGGAGCACAGGGTGTATGATAAAGTAATAGGAAAATTTGGAGAAGCATGCCGAAATAATAATGGAAAAAGGTTGCTAGAATTCTGTGTACTACATGACTTCATAATATGTTTTTCGAACGTAAGGACACAAACAAATATACGAGAGAAGTCAAGAGCAGAGGAGAAAGGTCTATAACTGATGATGTATTAGTTGAAAACAAAAATAGTAAAACAGTAATGGACACGAAAGTACAGAGAGGACCAGAGATTGGAAGTGTTGTTGTTGTTGTTGTTGTTAATAAATTGGCCTTGGCTTTAATCATGAGCCACGTACATATTTTAAGATTTGATAAATTGAAAAAAAACTAACAACCCGTATGAACACAAGGGTTGACGCTTGTGAATTAGACACGCTTCACATCCGGGCCCGATCGAACGAATTTAGAACAAACATGTAGGCCAACGGAACAAAGAAGGAACCTACCTAGGATAACAATCCAAAGGAAGATTTAATCTAAATATTAAAACCTATATTTTTCATATGACAATAAATTTTACAATTGATCTCTTTACTGTCCCACGATATCAGATGATTGATATGAATTGGGATCCCAATTCCCATATTTAAGAGTTTCAATTGGAATCAATTGATTTTATCTAAATGTTTACTACAACCCAAGTTAATATGATTGACATCAACCCACTCGATTTCACAGAATTGACATTTATTATTTTCTTTTAGCTTCTTTTTACACAAATGTGCAGGAAATCTTCCATGATTAAATGATAATCTTAAAATTTACGGCAGCATATTCTTTGTAACTCTAGATTTATCATACCAACGAGCAGTTCTATGATTTGGAAAGAGCATAAAATAATTGGTTGGGTTATCTTTGTAAAGATTGGAATACTGAATCTGTCACTCGTTAGGAATATCTTTTTTGAAGGTGCAGTCTCTATGCTATTCATGAAGTTGTTTATTGGGTACGATAAAGGCACATCCGACACCAATAGATTTTTTGCTCTGTCAGTAAATGAGGCGTTCGGTCGTAAAAATGGCAATTCTTCAATTTTTAAGTTTTTGCATGAAAAGTATTTTTAAAAATTATTATCTAATTTAAATTTGTTCTCCTGTAAAATAACACATTTTCACTTAACTCTTTTTACTACCGAATGCCCCAAATATATGAATATTTACAGAAAATTTTTGGGCGATGACATTAAATTTCAAATTATTGAAATGAATATCCTCTGAGAAGTTAGGAAAAACGATGTTCGGTTTATGAGTTAAGTATTTAAATAGTAACGGGTATATAAAAAAAATAGATTGGAAGTGGCCATTATGCGGTAGTAATCAAAATTGCGAAACAAGAAAACAAGGAAAAAAAACACTTAGAGAACATTAAATCTTATAAGCATAGGAGAAATGAAATAGCCAGAAAACACGAAGAAATATTACATGAAAAAAGTAGAACAGGTGTCACAGAAAACTAAACAAACAGAGAGAAACTATGGAATGACTTGTAAATGAATCTTATAAATACAGCCAAAGAGGTATGTGATGTAAATAGAAAAGCAATTCCAAAAAGCAAACCGCATGGTGGACAGAAGATATTAAGAGATAGATACAGATAAAGAAAAAGACATGGACAAATTACTTGAGCAACAAAACACACAACAAAACAAAACAATTACGAAAAATATAAAAAGCAAAGAAAATTAGTAAAAGAGCTAGCAATCGTAAATAAAAACGAGACATGGAAAAAGTTCGGTGACAATGGAAAGATATGGAAAAGTAAAAACTATTTTACAATGTGCTAAAGAACATAAGAAAAGAAAAGAAATCAGATCTATCCGATATAAGGAGTAAAAATGGTGAAATACTAACGTTAGAAACAATACTTCCAAGACCTACTAAGCGGAGAAGACTTTTAAGACGATACCTCGATGCAAACAATAACAAGTAAAGGCGAAATAGAACAAGAAATAAGTTTGGTTGAATTACAAAAAACACTCAAAAGATAAAATTCTGCAAGGCATCAGGACACGATAAGATTACGGCGGAAATGATAAAGAACAAGGGAATAAACAAAACTCAACCATTACTAGAATTATTCAGCAATATGTGGAAAGAAGAACAAAAGTGCACGAAGATATTCGATCAAATTATAGATGAGAGAATTAGGAAAAGAATACAGAATACACTGGATGAGGCACAAAGCGGATTTAGAAGCCGAAGAAGCACATAGGGCCATATATTCACACTATGTCAAATATCGGAAAAATTGGGGCAAAAACAAAAGAGAACGTTTCTGGCATTCCTAGACATGGAAAAAGCTTTTGATAAAGTATCGTAAGTAAAGAGAAGTATCGAAAATATTAGAGGGGAATAAGTAATAAAATATTAAGTTTTATACAAAAGATATACGAAAATAATAAACTCGGTAATAATAATATGAGATCCGAAACTTTTACAACAAAAGAAGGACTAAGAAAAGGGGGAGCTTTGAGTCGTATCCTTTTTATAACTTTATAGATGAAATAATAAAGAAATGCACAATGAAATGCAAAAAACTAAATGCAGGACACATAAAACGGCAACAGGTAGACATATCAGAAGGGGTATTTGCGGATGATGTAGTGATAATTACAAAAAGTAGTATGGAATTGCAAAAGAACCTGGAAGTGTGGATTGAGGTGCTGAAGGAGTACGGAATCACTCTAAACAAAAATAAATGATGGTACTAAGAGGACACGAAGATCTTAACATAAAGATAGACAATACAAATATTGAACAAGTGACGGAATTTTAATACCTGGGAACAATAATAGAAGGGAATGGAACACAAGAGAAAGAAATTAACAAAACAATAAAGAAACTGATACAACTATATCACGCAATGAGTAGACTGTTTATAAATAAGAAAGAAATATCCAGGGAAACAAAAATAAAAGTGGAATTAGTAATAATATATAAATAAGTGTTCTTTTCAATCCTTTATTTTAAAATCACTGTCTACCGGTTTCGGCTAGTTTTGAGACGTACTAGTCCGTTTTCATACGCACTACGATTATCATATATTAACAAATTTTAACGTGTTTTTTTATTTGTGCGTTGTCTTGTTTATATTAAAAATGTTTTATTATAATGTTAATTAAATCAACCATAAGTGACGTAGCTTCTAGTTCTTTTGAGGCGTACTGTTGTCCAGAAGATGGCTTAAGCCGAAACCGGTAGACAGTGATTTTAAAATAAAGGATTGGAAAGAACACTTATTTATATATTATTACTAATTCCACATATACCACCAATCTGAAAGCTTTCAATAACTATAAAAATAAAAGTGTTCAAGGCTGTTACAGGCCGGTGCTAACGTACACAAGTGAGTCATGGGTGATGGCGGAGAAACAGAGGAATTCGATACAGGCAGTGGAAATGAAATACCTAAGACGTATCAGAGCAGTTACAAAATTAGATAGAATGAGAAATGTACACATAAGGAAAGAGCTAACATCAATACTAGAATTCAAAGAACAGAGAAAGAGGATTTGGGAAACGAGAGTTATGAAAAGTAGGAAGAGAGGAAGGACAAGACGAACATGGGATGAAGTGATTGGAGGAATATTGAAGAAGGGAACTGCGAAGATTATGGCCAAGGACAGAAAGAAATGGAAGAATTTTGTGGGCAAATAAAGCGTATAGACAATCCTACCCCATTCTATAGTAGAAAGCTGTTAGATTATATATTGCAAAGATAAGGCAATAGCAACAAAGCAAAACAAAATGAAACTAGTTATTATTTCTTGTTCTACAATATATAGTGTGTCCACGGAGTTAACAATAGATATCATGAACAAAAAATTTTTGAATTGGATTTTAATATTTGGGAAATAATCCTGCTTGATCTGAAACTTTTTTATCGTTTGTAGGCCTTTGCAAGTGAGTTAAAACTGTTTTCGTTTCAGGTAAAGTACCTTTTACATTGGCACTATGTCAAAATTTTACTAAGAAATATTGTTCAGAATGATGGTATGCAAATTTTCAGTTATTGGTCTACTTTGATAAAATCCTTTGTTTGTCAATTTAGTTTCAGGTATTTGCAATGACAGTACGCCAATATGTTACTAAGAAAAAATGGTTAGGGCAAAAAGTTGTAGAGTTATGCAAATTTTTGATTAGTCGGCCTACTTTATTAACAATGATGTAATTAATAATAGGAGGTAGAAGAGTTTTTTATACAAATTTCATGTAAAATAATAAATAATGGTACTTCTTTTTGAAATAATTTTCATATTTTACGACATACTGGTCTAATATCTTCATATAATAATCGTATGTTGGTTGTAAATTACTGGAAATAACGGATAAAGTAATTATTAAAGTTATTGTTAACTTCATCATCATTATCAAAGTAGGCTAATCAATATGAAAATTTGCATGACTCTATAACTTTCTGCTCTAAGCATTTTTTACTAGTAACATATTGGCGTACAGTAAACGCAAATAGTACTTTAACTGAAACAAAATTAACAAATAATGGATTTAATCAAAGCAGGCCGATGACTCTGATTAGTATACCGTTATAACTTTTCATTCTGAACAACATTTCTTACAATTAGTATCATTGTAGCATACTGATGAACGGAAAAGGTACTTTAGCCGAAACAAAAACACTTTTGACTCAGCTGCAAAGGCCTACTAAATTTTAAAAACTCGAAAGCAAACAAGTAAATAAGTAAAGATTGCAAGTGTTTTACAGTATGAAAATAACAAATTAATGTATTTCTGCTTTTTACTGTAATAATTAGAAGGAATTTTTCCCAAGAAAAATTTTCCTCCTCACGCAGGATTCGAACGTACATCCCCTCGTTTGCCGGACGAGCGCTTTACCATTTAAGCTAGTAGAGGACGATGATTCGAGCGTTTAACCGAACATACGTCGATATTAGATCTTGAAAAGGCCAGCAGGACGGCAAATATGCAAAGATTGCAAGTTTTTCGCTCGGCAAACGAGGGGATGCAGGTTCGAATCCTGCGTGAGAAGATTTTTCTTGGGAAGCAGGACTTATTTCCCAAATATTAAATTGCTCTTCATTTATTTTTGTCTATTATACTTATTGCCAACGCCATCTGTGTACACACAGTATCTAGGTCAACATATTTTTAAATTACAATAAGACTTTACAATTGAATATCTTTTTTTACTATTTAATTTTTACCAGCAACTTACTTAAGTTTCTTAATGTAAAATTGTGTAATACAGTGCAACCTCGTTAAGTCGGACCCCGTCAACCCGGATCTCCGGATAACCCGGATCAATTTTGACCGATAATTTTTTTTTGGGCTTTGTATCAAACAGTTTTGTCCTTATTGTTTAAAATGAGTTTAAAAATATAATTGTTCGGTTTGTTTTGTGCGTGTATTTGTTTATCTACGGAATGAAGTCATTTTTCTGTAAATACAGTCTTATTTTTTTTACTCCAGTGTCCATGTAATCCGGATTTTCGTTAACCCAGATCGGCTCTCAAAAAGTAAATACACCTAAAAATGTAGAAACCTCGAAGACAGACGTTTTTTTTTATCTCTTTACTTTAGTTGATTTATCCAAACAAAATATCTTTCTGAACATATTGCGGCTAATATGGAGGATTCTTCTATTTTGTGGGCAGATTGTCTAACTATAGTATGAGTATGGATAAAATACCTATAGTAGTAGAAGTTTTGAATATAAATTATTAGTTCATCGTATAATAACTAAAGTTTAGTCACTTTAAATATTCTTTTGTTTAAATTAATTATTTATATATCACCTAATTTAAAAATGTTAATACATCGGAAATGAATACATAAATGAGCTAAATATGTAAGTGATTCGGCAACTGTTCGGTTATCTAATTGCAACTAGCTGTTATGACTACTTTATTCTTCTCTGTGCAGTAAAAAATCCTTTCTAAACCTATTACGCACTAGCGCGTTCATAACTCACAAAACGCACTTCGTCTACTGTATTTATAGCTTTACTGTAACAAGAAATTAGAAAAAAACCAATAAACGCATAGTTACTTTATTATTTCAAGTCAGACTCCTTCATATTACTTCAACTTTTAATTACTGTACATCACTAATTTTAAGAAGTATAATTTTTAATTGCTTCCTATAACATAAGCCTGAGTTCATCTTAATGCTTATCTAGATTACCAGTATTCCATAGTAAAATATACATTATGCATTTCTTTACAATAATTAGTAACTTTTGCCATTTAAATCAGCTGGAGGTGCATATCTAACAATTATTCGTGTAGTAAGTAAATAAATGAAGCTCGCTAGTGTCAAATCTTACAAATTACCGAATGCCGATTACTATACTATGTCATCATTCATTGTGTGAAGTTAATTGTAAACCAACATCGTCACAGGATGTTTTCGATGCCGTTCATAACGCGTGCGAATTACCTATGGTCCCGCAACGATTACCACAAACATACCTGTAACAAGTCATTCATGACTTCTAATTACTGCCTCCTATAAAAATGTTAAATGGTAACCTTGACTTAAGAACATCACGGTATAAAAGTAGTCAAGATCTTCATCTAAATCATTACTCGAATTTTGTAACTTCTCCGACGCAGTTACAAATCTCTTACTGTAGTGTTAGAATTGACCAATCGCGTTGACCAGGATGTATGGTTTATACAAAGTAAGTTTATTAATTCTTTTCTTCTCATAGCCCATTCATTGCGTGATGTTATTCTTTACATATTTTTTAAATAAAATGTCAGGATTTGTTTCACATACAAAATAGTTGTAATTTCTATTATATTTTTTATATATCTTTGTTTTACAATAAATGAAAACCTTTGGTGTAAAAAAGCATATGAAATTATTTATCTGCTTGACGCATTTTCTAATATTTCTAACTTACGACGGCCTTAATATACATGATAATTGCCCAAGCGAAGAAAACTGACTATTGAACTGATTCAGAATTCAACGTGAAAAGGAAAGATGCTAATTTTGTCCAAACACAAATAAAAACAAAACACTCAGCGCAATCTTTTGTAATTTGAGGCCACATTTTAATGGAAATGACTGCCAGATTTCAGGACTATTTGTTTACGTTGTAGATACTACAAAATCTTAACAATATAAGATGTGTTTTATCAAATTTGCAATCATAGCAGAAGAAGCCGATTTATGCTGCTAAAATTATCCTCCTAAAATAGTATTAAAGGTTTTTGAAGAATTTCATAAAAACAAGGGCATTTTTACCGAAACCTTCAAATCACTTTCATTTGTTTTGATATACAATTTCCGTTAAAACAAGCTATTAATATCTTAAAAAAATAAAACATATTCAACCCCTACCATAAGCCATCTAGACTATCAAGAGAGACTATTATGATTATGAGCCAATATTTCAATTCAAAGAATAGTATTAGTGGATCTTATGAAGAAAGGAACACTTTGTGAGGACAAAACCCATAGATTTGCAAGGTCAAAAGACAAGCGTTGAGTGAAAGAATTATAAAAAGGCAGAGACTATTAGAATCGGAATCCAAACGGCGCTACTAACTTCGGTTTGCGAGATTTTCAGTTTTTCCGATATGTAGATGGCGCGTCATGTCGATGCAATTCATAGAGATAATAGAGTGCTGATATTGAACTCAAAATTGCCATCAATTGAAACGCATCATATTGGCACCCAGAACGTCATAGGTGACGTCGATACAGCGTGTATTGTATTCAAATAAATCAAGTTAACGAGACATTAAAAAACTTTAGCACAGCATCTATCGTGTTAGATTTTAACCTGCGTATTTTAATATTAAAACCGTGTTTTCTTTATTAAAGATGTGTCTTAATTTCGAAAGCTACAGATAATTTCTGATATCAACTTTTTGCGCATTCTTCAATCAACGAAGATAACACAAGTAGTGTTCTAAAACCATTTCTTAACTTAGTACCCACTATCCATGGGGGTTTAATAAAAAGAGGCGCATTCTTTTAACGCCATATAAAAATACGCAGGATAAAATCTAATAAAGTTGTTTAGAGTGGAATCTGATCTGCGTACAAATGTGATGTTATGTTTTCTTCAGCAGTAAATACTTAACAAGAGTGTTTGCTGTCCAATTCACAGATAATTAAATAATATTAGTTTCTACTTATTTTTTTTCTTATTGATTTTCTTTGTATCTTTATCATTAATGCTATAATATGCATACTTGCACAAGGCTTACGCGTATAATAGAAATATGAATAATCTACATATTAGAATAGTCGTAAAAGCAAAAAACAAAAAAGTAAATAAACAAAACAATTAAACTGCAAGTTAGATAATATACCGCACCAGTCACATTTTTGATTTGGTCACAGTAACTACTGTGATTTGACCAACTAACAACATCTCAACGCAAATACTCCCAGAAGGTCTACCAAGGATAACTATACTATCGGAGATGTGTAAGTTTAATGGCGCCAACTATTAACAAAATTCTAAGTAGTTACAAGGGACGTTTGGTAGATGGCGCTATAACTCTTGTTGTAACAAACTACAGGAAACTATTTTGTTTAGGAACATTTACAATTTAGATTATTTAGGCTTGCTGGCACTGACACGTCAGCCTTCATTTTCTTTTCGTTTTCCTATAAGCACATCACAAGGACGCTATTTGTATTTGGTAATTTTTAATAACGTGGAGTTTTGATTTGCTTGTGATTACTTTTATAATAATTTTGTGTTTATTTTTTACTTGCGTGATACTTATACAGTGGCGGTGGTGGTTTATGTTTATATCTTGACAAACGTTTACTAAAGTGAAATTTATAGGATAGTTTAGTGACTACGTTTTTTTAAATAATACATTGACTTTAATTATACTCTAGTTGTAGGTGTAGTTAGTTATTTAAGGCACTCTACAGTTAGATCATAGATGATATCAGTATAAGAATATCTAGGTAATATCAATATCATTACCTAGATATTTCTTGAGGATATAAAAGGTACGTTAGCTATATTTTCATGTTTGGAAATAATAATAATTACTACCATTTGTATAGGAATATGGAAGGATTTTCTGTTAAAAATTTAAAACTTCATCTTAAATCGTTGAAAGTTAAAATGCAAGTATAGGTATTTTTGTAAATATATATCGCGATTGTGATTATAATTCTAAGATTATTCGTTACGTCACGGCGATTAATCCGCGATTAGTTTTAGTTTTCCAACGCACCGATTTGTTTAATACATATACACTCATAATTTTAGCCATATTGCTGTTGGAAATGTAAACAAACCACTAGTAATCGCTCCATAGGTACGATTATTGTGATTTACAATTGCTTGAAACGCGATTTGATTTTTCAAACGTGATTACTTTCAAACACAGTTTAAATTCATACTTTTCCAACGATATGATTTATAATCACACACCTAATCACAATCGCGATTTATATTTACAAAAATACCTTATATATTATATAATATATAATGTATAGCTTGAATGCTGTAATTTTAAATATTTAATCAATAAATGTTATTTTTACGGACTAGTTTCTTTATGTACATCTTTATATATTGTCAATTGAAATGAAAATTGAAAAATAAAAATTCAAATAAAAGTACGTTTTAATATTGGTTTGGCGCACGCCATCTACTAACGTCCCTTGGTATTTTTTAGCAAAAACTATTAATAAGCATTTACGTGAGAGTTGCCTATCTCCTGAGGAAACTTATCTCTGTTAGCAGTCTATCAGATCTGTGGTTTCAAAAGGTTGCAGTAAAGTAGGCGTATGTGGTCATTTCAATATCAATACAAGGAAATTGTGATTTTGCCTTTTTCATTTATATCCATTTACAAATAAATACCTCTTCCTTCAATCTTTTAATAAGGTGACGGTATGCCTACTCTTATACAGATTCATAATTCAAATTAGCGAATCCTTAAGGTCGAACGCCTTCATACATTTGCATTTGTACTTGCATTTAGCGAATATTATCTACAATCATATAACCCGAGGTAATTCCCACTATTGTGAACGCACGGCTCTATACATAAGTATGCTAAATAGAGAATAATAGTCAATGAAATGCGTTATTACACAGAATGTTATTTTGTTTTATGGCCATGATTACCAGACTTGAACTAGTGTTTTTACAATTTATATAAAATTCCAATTTTATAAACAAAGGTCACGGTCGGAGTCTTTTACCTATGTAAAATGCATCACACATTTATATTACGTAAACGCCTAGATATTATCTAATATATAGGAAGATGTGATAAATTAGTTATTCACGCAATTATCGATTAAGCTAATGCAGCTTTCAATAAATAATTAAGCAAGCATAAACTATTAAGATTATTCAGAAATGTATGTGCTTAGTATATAATCGTTGAATAAGAAAACTGCAGATGAAAATAATCGCTGGGTAGAATTTTTGTTATTTTATTTCTTTTTGTTTAGCATTCTTATAAACAAAAGAAAACCTTGACGACGGATATAAATATACTCATGCTTTCAGTTTCTGGAACAATAATATATTTTAACATTATAAATTTGCATAATGGGTACTTTTATTTTGGGAAACCACGTAATTTGCATTAATCTACAATTGAAAATTTCAAATCCCAAGCACTTGTTCATCTTTACTTTTTATGTGAAGGATTATTATAAAAAAATATGTGCGGTTTTTAAATTACTAGTTTTAGATAAAAATAGCAAAAGATAAGAATTATAGTTATTATAATTTGAAATCTCGTTGTGATAATTATATAAAAAAAGGTTTATTTTTTTTTACAAGAAACCATAGTAAGTTTTATATAATTCATTTATTATTAGGAAACTAAAATTACTATAAAAAAATAGAAATTGTTCGGCTGTTACACTTATTGTGCCATTGCATATCTAACTTCATTATTCTCTTTACATTTATGTTAATTAAGTTTCAATTATTTAGCACAATCGAACATTTATAGCATTATTTTGAAATAAATTCAATATTTTTTATAGATAACATCTAAAGTGCCTGAAAAAGAAACATGATCTACGGTTTATTGGCAGTCTATCAGGTCTGTGGTATTACCATATCGTGCGAACGATATTTATTTAATAATATACGGTGTATTTGGCGCTCTGTGCCTCCCTAACCCGTAACTTTACTTCAATTATTAAACTTGAATAGTTTGGTTGTGGATTCATTTCCACTTCGTATTTCGTTCGTATTTGGATAATAATAATTCCGATCTTATTTTAATGTAATCGTTGGAAATGATGGAAACAAATAATAACGAAATTGACAATGTTTCCATGATTTTAAATGGAAAATATTTAAAAATACAAAATTGAGCAAGATAACGTAACTGCTCTTTGTATAATGTGCGAGGAAACGAACAAAAATACTATTTCAAAAAAGACTTCTTTTGCAAAGTTTATGCATACTCCTTCAACAAGTTGTTTATCAGATTAACTTTTTGAAGTGCTTGTTTATTTTAAACAATTACTAAAATACTTCACTTTTTCTTTAAATACTTTGTTTATAGTATTGTATTTTTAATATCTGAAGTGAATGTATTTTGTATTTGAAATACATTTGGAATGTATTTTGCTCAGCCCTGCTTGTATATTTATCAAAATAAATCAAACTTTAACCAACGTGCTAGGATATTAAACTAGAATTAATAATAATTTTCATTTGCCCACAGATATCAAAAGAGTTTGTGATATTTACAGACTTAAAAATATCACAAATTTACCATCAGAATAATTTTTGGTAATATTTGCGCTGTACAGTTAAAATTATTCTAATAAAATTAGAAATTACTTAATTTCTCCCTTATGTTACACATTGCAAAAATATTTTGATATTTTATCATTTCCTCATGAGTAATATTGCATATAATTAAATCGAAGTCATTTACTTTTGATATATATTCTTGCAATGTGTATTTCTTAGAACAAAAGTAGCAAAGGAAGATTATGCAATTATACAGACATCAGTTACTTAACATTTAATTAACATACCTATTCACTAAAGACTTATTTTCAAGTATTATTAATTTCTCGCTCCCAGTGCTAACTTCTAAGAACAAGGATTTTGCAATTTCGCAATAATGTAATATATTGAATCCGAATAACAAGTTATAGCTTATATAAATTTGACATTTGATTTTCCACCTTGCACGGAAATAAATTGTATTCATAATGTGTTTTGCATAAATCATAATACAAAAACTTCAAACTAAAGTTATAATTTTAATTGTAGGTAATTTTCTTGTGCGTGCTGATATTGACATTGGCGTATGCAGCGCCAAATCCGGGTTACTATGGAGGAGGACACAGAAGGTACGGAGGCTACCACGGACATGGTTATAAAAGATACGGTGGAGGACTAGGTGGCGGTTATGGTGGTGGATACGGAGGTGGATATGGTGGAGGATACGGGGGAGGATTTGGTGGAGGCTTCGGAGGAGGATTTGGTGGAGGATACGGCGGTGGATTCGGAGGCGGCTATGGCGGCGGTTACGGCAAAAAATATTATGGTTAAGATATACAGATCTGTTTTATATGTGATGATATTTATTATGATGTAAAAATAAGTGTAAAAAGTATTTTTATTTTTTAATATTAAAACTGTCTGCAACGATTTTTGCTTTTCATTCATTCATTCATTCATTCAAGTTAGAGTGGACACTTGATGTCCGAGCACTTGAGCTAGGTGCTCATTGTATCATTCCTATTGATTCTCTTATTTCCACTCGAGCAGCTTGGTGTTCTCTATAAAGCCCAGTATCTTACCCAGTGGAAACTTGAGGACCTTCGAGGGCTCTAATAGATCTCTCCCTAAGTACTTCTGCCTAAGTACCCTCACTTCCTCACATGTGCAGATTACATGTAAACTCGTTTCCTCCTGTAGTTCGCATCTACTGCACCACGGTTCGCTAACCCGGCCTGTGTTGTATAGATGCTTTTTCAGAGGACAGTGTCTAGTTACCAACCCAGTAATGGTTTTAACTTCTTTCTTACTGCGCCTGAGTTAGTGTTATCAGAGAAGAAACGTACGCTATACCCATCCCCTATCAGCGTTTTTGGTATGGAGTTAACCTTCAGTCGACCTCCATTTCTTTGTACTTTCCTTTATCTAACCAGGTCCAGATCTCCCTTCTTGCGGAAATCCTTAAGTAATCCACATACGGGCCTCTGGACCCTGAAGTGTCTCTTAGAAGCCTCCTTGTCTAGTTCATCGGCTATTACGTTGCCCTTTCTATCCTCATGTTCGCCGGCACCAAATCAGAGACACCGTAAGTCTCGTGCCAGTGCATTAAGGGATTGTTTGCAGTCCTAACAGTTTTGACCTAGTTTACGGGGTCGAGACTGCCTAATGACAGTCTGGCATCCATCCGTGTACCAGTTTTCGTTAGCAGTGATCTCACTACGTGCATGCCTGGTCTCTGTTTGGTATGGAGATTTTCACCTTTTAGTGAAAGATAATTTGGGGTGCCATGCTATCGGTGGGCATTTGCAACAATGGGCCGTCCACGCATCGTGCCCGTAGTATAAGTGTGCCCTCCCACCCTGAAGTTGGGATGCACATGGTTGTTGCTTTCAGTCTAAGGATCGCAGTCATTGCCTCCGCTCTCACATAGAGTTCCAGCGGGGAAGGCCCACAACGGTCTCCAAAGGGGGGTCCCTGTACTGTTAGCTGCACCAGTAATACCCAGCAATGCCTGTCTCTGGACAGGGTTAGTAGCTTCGCTGCGGAGGACACTTCTGTCTCCTCCACCGAGACTGCCCCGTATGTTATTGCTGGTCTTATCACGGCAGTATATAGCCAATGGATCCACCTCGCTTTAATCCCCAGTCAGTAACTCTCTGCAGCGCGGAATGTAGTTTGCGTGCCTGGTCGTTGTTTTAACTAAATGATTTTTCAACTCAGTTTACGCCGAGGGTAAACACCCAGATACTTTACTTCCTTGGTTATGGATTTGGATTCTGGATTGTTGGTTTGGGGAGGGTGGCTAGCCACGCGCACTTAGGCCACTCTAACCGGCCCATTGTGCTACCTTCCCCGGCGGCGTCACTCACCCGCTGCCTACTCGAGCCAACCAAACGAGGATGAACTCGAGCAGCGCAAGCATGCGAGGCGCCACCAAAGCTGCATACTGGGCCAGAACTCCCCAGGAGGAACCTCTAAGTTTGGCAAGGCCGGACAGTCACATCAATGTGCTCCGGTGTCTCGTCCTCTAGGTAACATGCACGGCAGAGTGGGCTGCTAGTCAGTCCCATGCGGTGCATTGTGTTTATTAAGTTTGGCTGGCAGCAATAGCCCTAAACAATTGACGTAGTTTACTGCGAGAAAGCTGCAGACAGTATCTCGCTGTCGTAGGCGACAGCCTGGGTATGGCTTTTGCGCGCCTGACAGCAGGTGGTTTATGGTGCCCATCTCTCTTCGTGTGAGTAGTGGTGTCCACTGGTTTATTAGGGTATTGATGTAGCCGAAGAAATGGGAAGAACAGGCTCCGGTTCCACGTAAGGAGAACACGAACCTGTCTCTTCAACCTATCGGCAGCCTCGTTTCCCAGATTACCTTATGACCTTAACCCATCTGAAGTACCAAGTCATTATCAATGGCGATCGCTTCCAAGGCACTATGACACTGAAGTACTAGGCCCTAAGCGATCTACTTCCTTGGTTAATTGTAACTCCTGCCCAAACAGTCTAATGCCGCCCAGGTCATTCAGTTTTCTCATGCTGGTAAAGGCAACCAACTTGTGTTTTTGTGGATTATCATGAGAGTCCTTGTGAAAGGCACCATTCCTCACCATTCGCAGTGATTACGCATGATGCCGCCACCACGCCTGGAAATTTCCCCTAGCTACGATGACAATGTCATCAGCGTACCCCTGCGTCCATATTCCTTTGTCGTTTAATAATCTGACAAGATCATCCACGACCAAGCTCCACAGCAGTGGTGAGAGTACTCCCCCTTGAGGACACCCTCTAGTGGTCCTCATAGCGATATTTTTATCTAGCATATTGGCATAGACCACTCCGCCTCTTAGCATGCAGTCAACCCATCTGCTAGTCGTTTAGTCAATGTTCCGTTCCATTAGAGATCGGTTGATCGAGGGCGTTGATGTGTTATTAAAGGCGCCCTCGATGTCTAAAAATACTGCAAGGGCAATTTCCTTTTGGTGTAGGCTCCTTGCGAGTTCTTCCACCAAACTATGCAGGGCAGCATCTCCTGATTTGCTCTTTGTATGCCATGCAGAGGATGCAGAGGATATCGCGAGTGCTCCTTCTGTAATGTTTAGGTGTATAATTTTTTCCATAGTCTTCAGCATAAAAGATGTGAGACTAATTGGTCTGAATGATTTCGGATGGTAGTATGTGTCTTTTCCAATTTTTCGGAATGAACACAACCCTAGTATCTCTCGAAGCCTTGGGAATGCAGCCCAACGCGTGGCTAGCTCTAAATTTTTCCAAGAGGGGCCCCATGATGTCTCCAATTGTCTCCTGTAGCAATCTTGGAAACACGCCATCTGGTCCCGGTGACTTATACGGTTCAAACGACTCAACTGCCCAACGAACAAGATGAGGTTTGAAAATATCGTTTGATTTCCTCCAGTCTTCCATAGACACCCTCGTCGCTGCGTCTGATTGGTTTGTTTTACCGAAGTCCACCCTGTCCGAGCCGGGAAAGTGCACGCTGAGAAGGTACTCAAGAGTCTCCTCCGCAGTAGTTGTGAACCTCGCGTCCGGCAGCTGAATGGACCTGAGTGTATTAGAAGAGTCCTTCTTCAAAATCCTGTGAATTCTGACCATGTCAGAGACACCGTCTATGTCCTCACAGAAATTTAACCAGGCCTTCTTCTTCGATTCTTTAATTCTTTTGTTATAGGTACCTAGTTTAGCCTTATAAGCTTCCCAGTTTCCGGTTTTTTTTTCGCCCTGTTAAATAGCTGGCGTGTTTTTCTTCTGAGAGTGTTAGTGGACAGTTGTTTTCATAGCATGAGAGAATGGTCCCTTGCAACCATACAAGGGCCAACTCTAGTTCCTCACTATTCCTGATTCTTACAGGATAGTTACGGGCTGCTGCGGAGAGGTCTTCCCTGTAGGACTCCCAGTTAGTCCTTCTGGGATCCCGATTTTTGCTTTTTATTTCGTATTTGAATTTTACGTAAAAGTTTATGAAAAATATTTATTGATACATACTTACAAACAAGAGGTTCAAGGGAACGCCAACAACAAGAAAATTCAGCTTGCGATGAAATTTGCACAAACTGAACCCACACAGCACAAAATGTCTAGCAGACATCCATTAGATATCCTTTATGGATATTCAGAACATCCATTAGATGTCATAGATATTCTATGGATGTCTAATAGATCACCAAATGTCCGCCTATTAGATATCCAAATACTACATCTAATGGATATCCCACAGAGTACAAAATGTCTACCATACCATCCATTAAATGACATTACAGTCATTCTATGGATGTCTCTTACATCTCCAAATGTCTGCCTATCGTAGATAATACTTTCATCCGATGTAATATATAGCATATCCATTACGTTAAATGTATTACGTGTTTAGCGTAAAATACTTTCAGCATAGTGTTCACTAGTAAGCACGTCTCCCAAGAGATTCGATTTTTAAAGAAAAGAAAACAGGTACAATAGTGCGATAAATTGTTCATAAGTGGAGGTATATATTTTAACAAGTTTACAAACAACAATTATTACAAATTATTCTAGTTAATCTACTTAACTCCTGTTCGTTCTCTTAACTGAAGAAAAAGAAACCATTGACAGCTGGTGTACCTACTGACGTGGTAATCCTAAGGTAATATAAAAATAGTCAATTATGTTCAAATACAAACTATAATTAAAACACATTTTTTTTTTAATTATCCTGCAAATACCTATTCATAAGTAATCCAATAATGCGAATAATCAAAATTGAAAATGTCATCTCAGATTTTAACAACCAATATTAAAGGGTTCAGAAATGCTTTTAAAATTTACACAAAAGTAAACAAGACCTCACAAGCAAACATATTTTAGGTACTGACTTATGCTTATATATTCAATTATGTTACAAATTACCAGTAACGTTTTAAATGTTATAAAGAGAGATATTATTATATGAGTGATACTTACCTATACGGTAATATCAACTAAGCTGTGGTGATGTATTGCTAGATACACCTACGTAACTGCAAATGCATACAACGAAACGATACATTTTAACTTGTTTACCGACTCACGACGTCACATGTACGATTAAATATAAACATGCTAAATGTACACAGCGCAAGTGGACAAGGAAATTCTAAAGTGGTTTATTTAGGCTGGGCGATTTTCGACCTAAAGTTAATTATAAATACAAGTACTTTCAACACATGCTTAGTATTGCTATTTATTTTACTTAATATTCATACCAGTGATAAACCTAATCGTCTTTTTTTAGAAATATCCCCAAAACGAATATCCCATGGATATCTATCCAACATCTGTAATGGGTATGGATATGTTTTGGTAATTGGGACATCCAGTGGATATCTGTCGGACGAAGTATGCTGTGTGGGAAGGATTATCATGGTATAAGAACACATAACTTTTTTTTACTGGTTTATTCCCCAGATTTAGTAGAGTACCCTCCAAATATCTATTCAATTTTTACAAAGATTGCAAGCTTTTTACAGTAATAAATTAACAAATTAATGTAATTCTGCTAATAACTGTAATGATTAAGAGGAATTTTTCGCAAGAAAAATTTTCTCCTCACGCAGAATTCCTTCCATTCTTTCGCTTACCGGACGAGGCCAGAGAGGAGCGTATAGATTTGAGCGATGTGTGCGTGTGCGTGTTCCTGATGGAGGGTGATATGACTGTTAGTCTGCAGAATCTTATAATTACGTCTTCCAACAATTGTGATAGAAAACCCACAAAATTTGTCAGAAAGTCTCCCCCATGGTGGAATGCTCACTATGATGAAATTATTCAGAAGGGAGAACAAACGGCATACAAATCGAATTCTTTGTTGGCACAATATATTCTTACCAAAAAAGTAATCGCCGAAGGGAAGACGAGATTAAAGCATATAAAAAAGAAGTCTTTTCGGGATTTCTGCAACTCTCTAAATCTACAGTCTCCGATGTCGAAAGTCTCGAAGAAGATTAAAAATTTCCGTAGAGTTTTTGTCACGCGTCCAATGATTCCTTTGGATAAAAGTTGGGTGTATGAATTTTTGTGCTTGTTAACGCCTTCCCAGATAAATATGAATATAATAAACAACATCCTCGATTCCCAAAAGCGTCACTTTCTTATTAACCTGATTACAATTGGGGAATTGGAGGTTTGTATCAATAATTTCAGAGACTCGTCCCCTGGCCCGGACTCGATCCATTATTCTATGGTTTCCTACCTTCCAAACATTGCTTACTGATACATATTTTTAATTCTTTTATGAATGGGTCTCCGTTCCCAAACGAATGAAAGCGGTGCCATATTGTCCCTATATTGAAACCAGGAAAATAACCCAGCAAGAGCTCTTCATACAGACCGATCTGCCTCTCTTCTTGTCTACTGAAATGTTTCGAACAGATTATTAAGAATAGATTAGAATGGTGGTTGGAAAATAAGCAACATCTGTCTAAGTCACAATTTGGATTTCGAAAAGGACGAGGCACTCAGGATAGTATTGCTATATGTTTAATGAACTCAGAACCTTTATGGAAAAAAATATTTGATAACCTGTTTTTTTGTCGTTAAAGGAGTGTATGACAGTGTTAGTTGGAGTGTCCTACGAGAAAATATGACACGAATAGGAATCCCAGGGAGGATAGTCAACCTGGCCGGCGATTCTCCACTGCGTTCGAAAAGTTTCGATCGAGGAACAATTCGCATGTAAGTTCCGAACGAGGCAATCAACGCATATTGTCGTAATTTTAGTTTCGAATGAAATAAATTTTCGAAGGCTGACATGGCATCAGTGTAAAATTTTAATGATTCCAATAGAGGAAAGAAAAAAGGAACTAAAATTGAGTTGGCAGTCTGCGAAGTTTGTTCTCGCACGCAACATTCATTCTTGCTTATATCACACTTGTAATATGGTGGTTATTGCTTTATCGCTGTTCATCGCCAAGTTTAGCGCAACAGAAGAAAAGACTAATGGATTGGGAAACATAACCCTTCAACAAAAAGAATTACTATTAGATTTTTTTAAAAAAGCATCCTGCTTTACAATTTTTTCAATTTTTTTACCAAAGCAAATGCCCGTGAGTTGTGACAGCAACTCACAATAATTTTAAATGCCCTGGGGCAAGAAAGGATTGGTCCCAATGGCGAAAGGTAATTTTCTTTACCATTAAACCACAGTTTCAACCTACAATTTTCATTACAGTTGTTTTGTAAAGGCTGCTTTATATTGCGTGCAATACAAATATCGCATGCGCATTAGTAGGTTACAGGTTCCATTAGTAGGCCGGTTTCAGCTCAGTTTCAAGGCCGTTCTCCTCCAGGTACCCCAAAGCGGGGCTGTAGGTGGGAGGGGCAGCTCAAGACGATGGCGTCCACCAGGACGATATCCGCGGTAGCTTGGGGAGAGCTTTAAAACGCGAGGCGAGAGGGTCTCAGCCGATGACATCAGAGGCATTATTTTACTTATTTAATATTATATATGTAAGAAATATTTTCCCTTTGCATTAATTTGTTTGTACCGTCTACCATTTATGTAGAAGTATTAAACTATTCCCGATTTTTACGGAAAGAACCTGTATATACTTTGTATAAACATTTTGATAAGTCGACGGACGAGACCTGAAATATGATATCGGTGTTGACAGCCGTTTCTTTAACGGAACTCTAAGGGCTGCGGCGCGACGACTAGTCAAATAAACAAAACGCTGAGACGGTTAAATTCCGATAATATACTTTACAGTGACGAATTAGTCGCGGTACAGTGAATGTAGGTTTGTGGCCCGTTTAAAAGTGAGTCTAATCACAGAGCATTCCTGTTATTTTAGTATACGGTAGAGTAAGAAATTAGATTTGCGAAGTAGCCTGGGTAACGTTAAGCATGCTGAAGTTAAGGGCTTTTGTTAGAAAAAGCTAGTCGTCCTAGCGGGGCACGCTTTGTGACGTGGGGGATCCGCACGGCGCAGTTGACCGCAGGCGCTGGGCGGGGGTCCTAAAAATAAGGGCACGGGGAAGCCGCCGGGCGGTTTCGCATGCACCTTCTGTGAACCGCGGGGGATTCGCGCCCCCACGAGCCCCCGAGTCACAAGGACATAGCGAAGTATGGGTGAACCAAACACGAGGAAGATTGTAATCTCGGGAAAACCGAGTTTGTTAGGGTTGTAACCTAACATTTAACTATGTAACCGGCTATTTGCTTTAATTAAAGATGACCAGAGTGCTCAGGTGGCTTTTCTTTACAGGTAAACCGCCGGATTGTAACTCTGGGTTCAGAATCACCTCACCAACGCCGAAGCCCCACCGCTCGACCATCATCATTGTCAAATAAACACCTGTTTACTATTTGACTTTACCTGACCAGAATTAAATAAATAAAATATTGTAGCCCACGAATTCGATAAAATTTAAGTAATATAAGAGTGTTAGTTAGTTAACATTGTTATTATTTTGGTATTTTAGTAATACTAATCTTATTTAGTTATTATTATTTACATTATTATTTATATTTTTACTTCAGTGTATATTTTCGGGCCTTTTACATATATCATATTATATATCATATTCTATTTACGAATTCTAGAAACTTAATAACTATAATGAAATTCTAACATTAAATAGTATAATTACATATGTCTTTTTATTATACACATTAAAATTTAAAATTGCATAAATCATTGTACTAACTATTACTTTTCAATGAAAACTTAAACGAACACATGGATTAAGAATGTAGACGCCAACGCTATACATTAAAACATTCCATCAACCTCCGTATAATTGCTGCGTAAGCAATCTTACTCGTCGCTTCTTGTTTAGCGATATTGTGAACTGATACTTCGGCAATTTTTAAGTGCGTACAGTTCCGTTTTAAACTATTGTTTGAATGGCTTTTACTTTTAAAGCGTTAGCTTAGAGTTATTACGCGCAGTTCTTTACGGACAATTCAAACGTGGCAGATAAGGGGCGTTAATCAAATGTGTAAGTGAAATGGCAACTAAATTAGCTGCAGATATAGTTGCAACCATGGAACGTGTGAAGAACATCGTTCGTAGGGGTGACGGTGTAAGTCCTTACATTGAACGGTGTTCCAGATTAGTTCATGTATTAAATGCAGCGCTAAAGAAGGCGGAAAATCTCGGTGAAAAGGTACGTTCTAATCTAGCGTATTGAATTGCTTATTATAGATTTTATCATTATAGTCGAATTTAACGGCAGCCATCGCCAAGATAATGGGCTACCGCACCTATCTGAAGACATTAATGGTGCAAGGAGGTGGAAATGTCAAGCAAACGGATCGTATTCGATGGCATGATGTTCAATCGGCTTTCCAAAATCGCATTCGAACCGGCTGTATTACCAATTTACGCCATGTTGACCCAATATTATTCTTGAACGATGCTAAAGGGATGTTCGCAAGGCACATTAAGAATGAACTGTAGAAGGACCCATTCCTAAAGGTCAACACGGTGTTTTGCGGGAAGTTTAAACACTTAGACCTCGAGGAGTTCAAATATTTTAACACAGCAAATAAAATGATTAATGTAGATACCGATTTGGATGCGTGGTATATCGAAAACGTTAAGGATGTTATTTTACGAGAACTAGAAGAATTTCAAGTAAGTTTACAAGTGACATTTAGAGATGCTTAGATAATATTTTTCTTTTGCAGGAGCGAGATAGTAGATGGGCGTTATCGACCGTGGTGGATTTGGCTGTTAATATTAACTAGTACACCCCACAACGTGTTGGGTCCTATAGTCCACCACCACCAACCATTCAACGTAAAAAGACCTGTGTGAACGTGAAGAATATGTACGACGATGCATGCTTTGCATGGTCTGTAGTTTCCGCGCTATATCCCGCCCAAGCGAATGCCGATCGCATCACTAGCTATCCTCACTGCGATGAAGTACTAAATTTAAACAATATTTCGTTTCCAATCCAACGGTCAGACATTGCAAAATCGAAAAATTGAACAATATTAGTGTAAATGTGTATATGTTAGAAAAGAAACTACGATGTACTCCCAACCGACTCATCAAAACAGTAATGGAGAGACATGTAAATTTACTACTTATACAAGGCACAGAAGACCGCGTAAGGTGTCACTATGTATGGATAAAAGACCTTAGTAGGCTAATATCCAAACAAATAAACGCTAAAGAGCACAAGATATTCTTTTTCTGTGATCGGTGTTCACATTACTTTTATTCAAAAGTTTTACAAAAACATAGTGAGGAATGCGGCAAAGTAAATGTCTATAAAGTATCTTTCCTTGACGAAAAAGTTATTAAATTTAAAAATTATAAAAATAAACTAAAAGCTCCTTTTGTTATATATGCGGATTTTGAGTGTCTATTATGTCCTAACAATGACGGCAGACTAACTTATAAACACGTGCCGTACAGCGTCGGGTATTATTTCAAGTGCTCTTATGATGACGAACTTTCGTATTATCGTAGCTATAGAGATGCTGATTGTGTACAGTGGTTTGTAAGAGAATTACAAGAACTTACTGAAAACATTGAGAGTGTATATTGGTGCCCCATACCTATGGATAAGTTAGCCCGTGAACAATCTGTTTTATATGATAACGCCACAAAGTGCCACATTTGTGATAAAGATCTAGATACAAACAAAGTGCGCGATCACTGTCATTTAACGGGCAAGTTTCGAGGAGTCAGCGAAGAGCTTAGACGTGCGTATGGTGCATAGAACGTGCTTGTGTATCTTGGGGAGCCGCGAGGAACAAATAATTGTAGGCGTGATAAAAGGTAAGGAGCATCAATATTGTTATTTACTAGATTATAGACAAACTTAATTGGCTGTAATTGTCGTCTAACTTCCAACGAATCAACATCGAATTGCTGAATTAGAAGCTGGTAGTCATAACCAATCTCAGGGTGAAAGCCTTCTTGTTTAAAGTATAAATATTTTAGAAGCTTTCTTTGAACTTTCTCCAGTGCTTCTTTATGCGAAGAGTGGAATGGATTCCAGATCAAAGACCCATGTTCCAACGTAGATCTGACAAATGAGTAGTAAAGTAGCTTAATTGTGTCAGGAAGAAACGAAGAAGAGCTTCTAATTAAAAATCCTAATATCTTCATAGCTGACAGTACAATGTTCTCTCGATGCGCAGAAAAGGTAAGGGAAGTATCAATGTAAATTCCCAAATCCCTCACAACGCTCTCACGGATAAGAGAAACTCCATTAGTCGCATAATCAAATAAAATGAGATTTTGTTTTCTGATGTAGCTTATAGTTCTGCACTTATCGACATTTAGTTGTAGACCATTATCGCTACACCATTCAGTCAGCCGATCGATTTGGTCTTGTAGATAATAACAATCATTGATGGAAGTTACTGTGGCAAAAATTTTGAGGTCATCCGCAAACATACATTTATCAATATTAATGCAATTTATCAAATCATTAATAAACACAATAAACATGAGCGGTACAAGATTGGAACCTTGTGGGACCCCTGAGCTAGCGTGAGACGTTTGAGATTTGTAGCCGTTGTAAGTTACATATTGAACTCTGTCAGACCGGTAAGTTTCAAACAATGTTACTAGGGGATCGCTAAAGCCAAATGTCTTCAGTTTTTGCAGGAATGCTTTATGTTGAATCCGATCAAAAGCTTTCGATATGTTCGTGTAAATAGTATCCACTTGTCCACAGGAGTCAAACTGATCAAGTGTATATTGCGTAAAATAGGCCAAATTGGTTACTGTAGATCGTTTTTCCATGAATCCGTGTTGGTCTGGAGATATAAAGTTTTTCACTAATGCATATATTCTAGAATAAAGAACAGATTCAAAAGTTTTAGCAAAATTGTTAAGAATCGAGATTGGCCTGTAATTCCGTGCATTTTCCGAACATCCTCCCTTCACAACTGGACACACCTTGGAGCATTTCCCATAAGTCAGGGAATGCTGACGATGACAGTGCCAAATTAAAGATCTTTGTAAGAGGATATACCAGAACTATCCAGCAGTAACGGACTAGAAAGCTCGGGATACCATCTGGTCCAGCTGTCATCTTATCTTTAAGCTTTTTGATGGCGGTGGTGGTCTCTACCTCGGTAATGATAGGTATGTGTATGCATGGTGTATTAGTATGCACAAATACAGATTTATTATCAGTTGTATCCCTAGTGTAAACACTGCTAAAGTAATGTGCAAATGCATCTACAACAGCCTGTGGAATATCGTACGAAGATTCGTCACAGATCACTGTCGATGGAATTCGAGACTTCCCCATTCTACCATGTAAAAAACGCGATGTATTTTTGGGCAATGTCTCAATACCTCCCTTACGGTGGATTGAAATGGGTTGAAGATCCCGAAAAATTTTAACGTTCCTGACAATAACCCAATTGGATACCTCCTAGAAATCGATTTGGAATACCCCACAACATACATGACCGCCAAAGCGATTTACCTATGGCCCCCGAGAAAAGGAAAACCGCCAGGCAGTCGCCAGGAAAAGAACGCTACGAAAAAAGGAAAAGTATGTGATCCATTACCGCAATCTCAAACAGTGTCTGTCGGAAGGTATTGTTTTAACTAAAATTCACCGGGTACTGGAATTCAAACAATCAAATTGGTTGAAATCTTATATCGAACTAAATACTATGCTGCGGCAGAACGCGAAAAATGAATTTGAAAAGAATTTGTTTAAATTAAAGAACAATGCCGTATTTGGGAAAACGATGGAGAATGTGCGTTTACGACGAGGTATTAAAATTGTTGGAATATGGGAGGGAAGATATGGCGCCGAATATTTAATTACTAAGCCTAATTTTAAGTGCAGAACTATTTTTAATGAGAATTTAGTAGCTATATAGTTGACAAGGACAGAAGTAATCTTTGATAAGCCGATATATGTGGGTATGTGTGTTTTAGATATATCAAAAACAATATTGTATGATTCTCATTATAACTATATGAAAAATGTGTACGGAAATAACTGTAACGCGATAGAGACGCCAGATGTATACGAAGACATTAAACAAAACCTTAATAGATTCGATGCAAGTCATTATCCCGCAAACAACGCGTATAAAATACCACGAGTTAACAAAAAAGTGCCGGGTTTAATGAAAGATGAAGGTGCCGGCAAATTACTGTTGGAATTTGTGGGACTTCGTGCAAAAATGTATGCATGCAAATACCAAGGCGCTCTCATCAAGAAGGCTAAGGGTGTGAAGACTAGCTTTATAAAGCGCCAGATAACGTTTGATGACTACGTGAACTGCTTAATAAGGAATAATGAAATGCAACATGACCAACAGAATATACGTTCGTGTAACCATACGCAGAGGGGTTGGGCAGAGTTTTGTAAGAAAGAAGGTAACACCTCTAAACATGAAATTGAGTCTAGCCAGTATAGAGACATTTGTGTTATAAGACTAAAAAGTCGTGGTCAAGAACTTGTTGTATCTACCGAAACATATAATAATTTGTATAATTTGCAACAGCTAGTCCACGATAAAATAAGCTTATTGCTGAATAGTGATTTTGTAACATTCTATAAATTCATCTTAAAATCATGCAAAAACTTAGTAGGTGATTTATATAACAATATCTTGTATGTTTTATCCGTATACACAAATTCTTATAATGCTTCATATATATGATGGAAACTTTATTTTTTTCTTTTGATACTGTTCTGTATGCTTTTAATATGATGGAAGAATGAAAATAAAAATAATTCTAGCACATTACGTGATGTGACAAAGAAAGTGACAAAAAAAATATATGTGTAATACATTATTAGACACATATATAGGTGGAGGTGGTCGAACCTGCTAGCTTGTAGAACGAATGAGGAGCATCGAAAGCAGTTACTGGGGAGAACATAAAGGACAACCTGTCGGGATGAACTTTTGATAGTGTTTTAGTGCGTAGATTAAGATAGTTAGTTTTACCATTATGGTTCTTGTATTTAGTAGGGTATAGATAAGCATAAATTAAGAAATTAATTAAGAAACTATCCCATGTATGGTTAGGTATTAAGAACTTAAGTAACTAAAATAAGTAAGCTCAGAAGTCCGATTTGTGGCTTTCAGATAAATAATTTCACTCGGCTGCTTTAATTTTATAATTTTTTTTATATTTCTTATAAAAGACAACTCCTGCGGTTTTTTTGCAGAGCGGAGGGGGGGGGGGAGGAATGCCGCAAATCGGACTGATTGATAGATAGTGGGGATAAATACTAGGGTATATATTGGGTGTCCGGTCTCGACGCGGGACTTCCGTGTAGCGACGAGACCGTCAATAAAGAGCCTAAGTGTACTAGTCTTTTGGTTGATTCCTGTTCCTGCAACCCAAGGCAGGTACAATTATTATCTAAGTATTACCTCTGAGTTACGCCAGCCACGCCACAATGTGACCTTATTATTATTATTAAATTGGGTGAGTGTATTTAGATGTTTAAACCCTTTGTTAGCGAAGAATTTTGCTTAAATTTGTCGATTTTCATCTACAAATATGTTCCATTTCGAACACCTAATTGTAAATGTCGACGATAGCCACTATAACTGCGTGAATTGGCACGCATTAATCTGTAATAGGAGTTCGTTAATAATTTGCAATTAAAATCGATAATTGGAAATTGACAAATTTAGCAAAATTCTTCGTTAACAAAGAATTTAAACATCTAAATACACTCACCCAATTCAGTTTTTTATATGGCAAAGTTCATTTATTAAATAACTGTTAGCTGAATTAAAATTTTGATAATTGGAATATATATTGTTGTAAGAGCTTCATAATTTGAAAATATTTTTAAGTGCACCGAGTGATTCTAGGCTTGTGAGTAGTAATAAGAATTTTTTTTTTTAAATGAAACATTACAAACACATGTATAGGATATATAAGTACCTTATTGCGTTCCATACTAATCCTGAATATCTTTTGTTACAAATATTTTTTCGAAAACGGCTTAGTTTTCCAATTATTCTTAATTCTCTAAAAAAAAAATGGCGGAATCGCATCTACGGATTTGTCTAATCTCTTTCCAACCGTTATAAGGTTAGGGAATCAGCCTCTGTTGTGTTATAGCATAAAGTTCTCTGCATCTTAAAATCACATTAGAATTTATAATTTTTATACTGTGTGATCAGAAACCAAGGTTACACTGGGAAAACTTTAATTGCTAAAAACTATGTGGAATCTCACAGCGCCAAATGAGCTTTAAAAGTTTTATTACGCATATGCTATACCCATCATTTATAGTTTACAAGATAATTAATGTTTTATGAAAAGTCATAAACAAATAAAATTCATATTTGCATATATTTTACTTAAAAAGAAAAATAAATTTGTTAATTGTCTGTGGTTGGAAACACCACTGGGTTTCAAGTTTTATTACATAATAGACAAGTACTCATCACGTCAGTCTACCCTCCGCTATCTGCCTTACCGATCGAACCACATTAATCGTTTATTCAAGTTTATGGTACAAGTATTAACTAATAAGTTATATTAATTGTGCGAAAATACGTCCTCCCTGCTGCATACACACATTTAGTCTTTCAACAAACTCTCTTTGAACGCGATTAAAAATATCTTGTCGTTGGTCTGGTAGTGTATACTTTTTCTTTTACATATCCCCAAAGAGAGAAATCTAACAGAGTAAGATCACACGATCTCGGGGGGCATTCAATGAAACCCCGTCTATCTATCCATTTTCAAGGATATTGAATATTTAAAAGCTGTCGGACATCTTGGTGGTAATAAATTGGTGCGCCATCATGTTGGAACCACACAATCCTCCGGTATGTAGATCAACATCTTCCAAGAGCAGTAGGAGCTCGTGTCTAAGAAATCTTAAGTAATCCGCACCTGTCACAGTTTGCTTAAAGACAAATGGTCCAATGATTTTGCTTCCCAATATCCCACACCATATGTCTAGAGACCAAACATTCTGATTATTTATTTCCCGCATCCAGTGTGGATTTTCAGTAGTATAGTAATTTGCGCATATTGTGGCGATTAACACTGCCATTTATAACATATATTATATCACAGCAAAATTCAATTCTTCTATCAAAATCATTTTCTTGAGGCTCTTGATGCAACTCCATGTGGTATGGATGAAGTTTATACTTTCTCGTTACTTTATTTACAGTTGTTCGAGATATTTCACTAATAACATTCAACTCTCTACTGCTAATGTGCGGGTTTTCTCTTATATGAAGCAGTATTTCCAATTCTTTTTCATTTGTAGCCACTGTTTTCTTTCTTTCCCTTTTCGCACGATCTGCACTACCAACATTAGCAAACCTGTTTCGAACCTTTTTCAAACACTTTCCTGTCGGTTGACGTCGTCCTGAATAACACGTTTGATAAATTCGTGCGGCAAGTAAGCAATTTCTTTGAACTTCTCCTAGGATATATACCATATCAATCAATTCTTCTTTCGAAAAATCCATTTTCAATAATAAATAAACCAACAAGTAAAAAATAAACAAATTAAACTGAGTAACAGATATAACAAAACCAAATAATTTGACAGAAATAGCGAAAGAGAGCGAAAAATATAAAAATAATTACAAGAAACACATTTACTAATTGTTTGATAATTTTGCAAATTGTTTTCTTTTTTCATAGTTACTACATATGATTATATAATGTAGCTCCCGAAAAGAAAGAATTTGAGTAATTTTATGTTATTTTTTCATAAAACATTCGTAAATTATAAATGATGGGTATAGCATATGCTTAATAAAACTTTTAAAGCTCATTTGGCGCTGTATGATTGCACAAAAAATACACGATGTCCCATTTAAAATAAACAGGTTTTCAGCAATTAAAGTTTTCCCAGTGCAACCTTGGTTTACGATCACACAATATAAAAGTTATAAATTCTAATGTGGTTTTAAGATGCAGAGAACTTTATGCTGTAGCACAACAGAAGCTGATTCCCCAACCTTATAACGGTTGGAAAGAGATCAGACAAATCCGTAGATGCGATTCCGCCATTTTTAAAGAGAATTAAGAATAACTGGAAAACTAAGCCGTTTCCGAAAAAATATTTATAACAAAAAAAATTCAGGATTTAATATGGAACGCAATATGCTACTTATATATAAAGTATTCCATTTAAAAAATATATCTTCTTACTCTTTACACAGGAAACTCGTCATGGGAATACCTTTTTATGGAAGAACTTTTTTGACACATAATTGGAACACGCAAAAGCTCGGAGAACCTTCGCAAAGTACAGGATTTCAAGGACCGTTTACGAGGGAAAATGGATTTATGGGATACAACGAGGTACCTTTTATATTTTTAGATATATAGTTTATATGCACCTAACGGACGACTCTGTAGATTTGCGCAGCACTGACGAACACATCTTTGGGTTACAGGCGTTATTGGGACAGTCATACTGCAACGCCGTTTGCAGTCTCAGGACAGAAAGTAATTTCTTATGACGATCCAGAATCCATTAAAGAAAAAGTGAGATTTGCAATGAATAAGGGTTTAGCTGGTTGTATGGTTTGGTCCATTGATACTGACGATTTTCGTGGCGAATCTTCGCATGGAATAACGTATCCACTATTGAGAAGTATCAATAATGCAATAGAAGATACCAATAGAAACTACCAATTAAATACCCCATGACAAAGACATGATAAAGAAAGAGAAAACCGAAAACACATAAACTTATAATATTATATCAATCTATTATACCCGTTACTTTTATCATTAATAAATATCCAATTGTCGTAATTGAAAGTTTCATTAATATTTTAGGTTACTAATATCCACTAATAAATCCACTAATCCACCTCTTAAGACTTTCAACCTTTTTCTTGATTAATTTCGATTGTAGATTGTAGGTATTTAGATTCTTTGTTAATACGAGGGTAAAAATATTTTGTAGTGCTTAACAACCATAATAACATCGTGGTAATAACGGCAGTGTCATTGTTTTTCCTCGACTATATTTTACTGAAATGACTCAGTCACAGACTGAGTTACTCAGTTACAGAAATCACGTCAGACACATAAAGTCCATTATAGTAACAGGACCATAGTAATTATTAAATATTGTTTCTATATCTTCTTAGTAGCCTTACAATATATCAAATACAAGGGTTTGTGGTAATACAGGCTTTTATTAACAAAAAAACTTATTAGACCATCTACAAGATTTTATAGGATACGTTTCTAGAAGAAATAAGAATAAGAATTTTAAAATTTATAACGCAATATTATAATTTCAATTTTCCAAATTTTAAATTACTTATTTGGATAACTATTTTTTTTTTAATTTTTACTTTATTGTCAACATCTACGACATAATTAACGGTTTTATAAATTCTTTAAATCAATTCTTAATTTCATTACAGTGGGGAGGGGGGGAGGCACTAAATACGATTTGTTTGTATCAGCGTGACGTCACGAAGTGTTGATTGAGGGATACAATCCACCAGGCGGCGCCGAATGCTGGAATAAATCACGTGTTACCGCCATTGTTGTTTTTCAGTCATTTTGGTTTTGACAGCGTATTCGAGCGTTATCAAATCAAAAATTTTTCCACTTGTGTTCTCTTGAACAAATAATTATTCGTTTCATAGGTTGTAGTTTGTATTTTTAGAGTAGTGTGTTAGTTGCAGAGAGCCTTCTTCATGCAGCAAGTACGTTAAAAAAATCAAAATGTTTGTGATAAAAGTGATTTACTGTATGATTATTGCTTTAGACATGAAAGGCCGTTCCTGTGCAGTAATGGGTTACACTGACCGGACATCCTTTAGACATCGGTTTCCTAATCCAGAAAAGGAGACGAAACGCTTCAATAAAAGTGATTGAGCCTTCTGGTAATGAGAAATTGCGAAGTGTGGATACGTACAGTCGAAATTTTTAGAAATGTCATAGGGCAATATGCATAGACCAGAATCACCCAGAGTAGTATATCTCCTTTAAGGGTGCGCTTTAGATGGTGGGGAGTCGTAAGATCAAAATGGCTACGACGTCGCTGCATTATGCGGGCCTCTATGTTTCAATGGCTTATCTGGTAATGGTTCGAAATTTTAAAACCAGATATAGTCAGTTGGGTTGTCTATTTACATGGACTAGATCTTCGATTTCATGTTACCGTCTTGTCTTCGACAGAAAGATATCAGGTTTCATATTTATACATTCAACGAAGGGCAGCATGAGGCCTGTCGCGTACTCATATTCACCAAAATACACCTACCTTTGTCGTTTTACTCTCTCTCATACTTATCTAACAGATGTGTTAATAGATTTACGAGGGTTGTGTGTTCAAATACTTGCTTCGTATGTTAAAAAGTTAGAAAATTTGAATTTAAGTTTTAGGTTTATCTGCTTGATATACGCATACGTAGCCAACACAACGTTATATTCTAATTTAATAAATAACAAACATTACCATTATTATTATGATCCTTAAATTCCACTAAACGATGAATGATACAGTAATATCTAGCCCATATATGCCAAAAACTTATCTAACTTTACATTTACATACAATTTAAAACAGGTATAGAAAAAATCCACCTGAATAGTGATGTAATGTACCCACTTACAATGTATTGTTAATATTCCGATATTTAATTAATAGATAGCCCTGCTTAGAATTAGTCAATTTCTTATTGTTAGTTAAATAAGATAACACGTTTCAACATCATTATAATTCTTAGATAAAGATATTCATTATACAATTAATTCGTCATCTTATTTTTCTAACAGTATCTTACTTAAACTTCTTTTCTTGATTTTCCCATTAAATTCGAACCTTGGACCCTTCTTAAAGTAATATATAGGATATCATGTAATTCACAAGAGTTAGTACCAATAATTTTTTTAATGTAGATTTGAGCATTTTTGTGCTATTTTCCACAATACTGTAACATGTATATAACTAGCCAACGCAGCCAATATAACGAGTAATGTAAGGTACAACGTGGACAGCGTATAAGAGGTCATTTGCTGGAATAATTGTAGAAGAATAAACATATCAACTTGTGTATTTTTCAAAACCCTACCTATTTTACGTGTTCATTAGTAATAGTACTTTACTACAGTCAACAACAAATTTATATTCTCGGGGACAATGTCGAACACCTAATTTCGACCTGCCATATACATATGTTTATGTTAAAAGTTTCAACCTCTTCTGACTCGCGCCTTTTCTAAGAATCCTCAGCACTCCAAGTCAAATAAATGCTGTTTATATCGATAGACTATATACTATATACCGTCGTTTATATAATGTTATATAGGTATATATGATTCTATCACTTATAATCCGTCTAGCTAGATAACCCGTTACACACATCTGTACATCAGGAAGTAATTTTATAAAAAAATTAATTGAAAGGACTCGTTACTTGACACATTTTTTTATGCATTGCTACTTTTATATCCCTGTTTTCTGGTAAAATGTAATATTATGGATTTAACTTGATATTTGAGTAGTGATTACTCCCAAATCAAAAGCGCCATCTTACTGGGAAATGCTAAAGGATGCTTTTGTTATTCTTTCCACATGTTCTTTGCAGATTGCTTGTTTATCTACAAAAACTTATTTCCAAATTTTCAAGAAAAATACACGTTTTTCTACGAATTCTGAAAAATGGTTATCATTATACTGGCAATATAATTTGCCTCTGGTACATCGTTTCTTTTCAGACAAACGGGCTAAGGATCATTATAGCAACATTTGGATTATTTTGATTTTTGAAAACAGATCTTTTTTCAACTATAACTTCTAAAAATTTCGCTTTTCTATTTTGTACCGACTTCGTGCTCTCTACTTTATCTTAACGCCCCCTTAAGGGGTCCAACGCATTCAAATACTTCAAATATGCTCGTCTAACATAAGCAAGGCACCGTGGAACCACAATTTATGGTTGCTCGTTAGGATAAGTGGGTGCATGTTTGTTTACTTTTCACATAAGCCTGTCTGTATATCACGCCTTTACCGAAAATTGAAATATACTACAAAAATTTGATTTATTTAATTTTGTCAACTTAGTACTTGCTTTTGAAACTCTTAACTTATACCAATAGGCCGTTTTGATTTATTACATTCTATTCACTCTCAATGTAAGACTCAACAAAGCTAGTTTTCTTTCAGCACAAAATCATTCATTTATTAAGCATCACAGAATGTAACGCATTTATTAACAGCAAGTACAACGATAGATTAAGCGAGCACGAGAAGAAGGAAATCAGTCATTAGAAACAATTAGAGAGGGCCGTAAAGGTGCCACTAACCGCGAGGAGAACGCCGAAATATTAAATATAGTTTCCGAAAACCCATTTACGTCTTTCGTAAAAATTAGGGAACAACTTATATTGCTCCCTAACCATCATCAGTCGAAGATTACATGAGGCTGATTATCATGGTAGAAAGCATGCGAAGAAAGCACCTAAACACGCTGCCACCAGACTTCTTTTTTGCCAGCAAAATTTAAATAGGAACTAGCACCATGTAATCTTTTCTGATGAAGAGATGTTTTCTTCCTCCGAAGATGCTCCTGTTGTCTTATGGAGACGGAAAAATAGTAGATATAATGTAGAAAACATAAGACAACAGTTCACTGCAGGAAGAATAACAGCCGGTTATTGGGACGGAATGTGCGATGGAGGTCCTGGAGCATTGATAATTGTAACACCACCTCGCTTCACGTCAGAGCGCTACGTTCAGGTATTAGAAGAAGTGTTGAAGTCTTCTGTAAGGGCCATATATCCAGAAAATGAGGTTGAAGTAATTACCTTTGTACAGGGCAACAGCCCGGTGCATACTGCTGGAATTGTAAACAGGTGGTTCATGGATAATAACGACAGGGAGTTGTTGGATTGGCCGGCAAAATCCCCCTACCTTAATCCCATAGAAAATATGTGGCCATCTATGGTAACATAGTGAGAGGATTTGGAGCAACATGGTGTTCGACAAAGAAATGTCGCACACCTCATTCAACATGTGCAAACTATTTGGGAGAAATTTCGAGGCACTAATTATTACGAAAATTTAGTTGCTTCTATGACAAAAAGATTAGCAGAGTGTATTACCAATAATGATTATTATACCAAATATTCATTTAAGAGTTTTGCGAAAATATTAATGCCGATTTGATAATAGGATGTTAAAATTGTAAGTAAAGTATTCATTGATAAATGTTGATAATGTTATTTTCCCATTGGCTATACACTTCTTATTATTTTAAAATTAATAATTCATTGGATAAGTATTAAAACACTGTGATTCAACATTTGGCTATTCCTTTTTTTAATTTTTCGAAACACTATAGTGAATGCATTTTTTATTATTATAAGCAGTTTCCAAAAGCAATAAAATTAAAATATATAAATAAATTAGAATTTGAAACTCATTTCGTTCTATAAATGTAGACCAACCACTACAATTGATCTGAGTAGTATAGAGGCCTACCGCCTAGCACCATCCCTTTCTTACACTGTTGAAAATTTTAACACTTTTTTGACTAATTTAATAGTCAGGAGAGGTCCACACTCTTTTCGTGTTATTTTGTCGAGTTTAAATTTGACGAGCAAAGATAGTCAAGTATTGTCTATTGCTAAGGGGTTATTTTGTCCAACTGACACGTGGAATTATAAAATACTTCTAGACACATTTTATTTGATCTAGACTAGACAAATTTACTAGCTGTTTAACTAAAATGAATGCGATCTATTGGGTGTTTTAACACCATTTTCTAAACACAACGTCTTTTTAATATGCAATCCTATTTCTTAGTGCTATAATATTCTCTGTTTAAGACGTTTTCTCAATTATAAATATGCAAAACCACTCATTCACAAGTTTTGGTTTCAACTAAACGTACCAATTTTAAAATGATTTTTTGAGAACCATTATAAAATTAAGTGAATGTTTATGCTATTTGATTCAAGTCCAAACTAATTGCGTAAATAGATGTTCCAATACATCTTTAAGATGTTGAATTTTTTATGCCCACTGGAATTAACGTTTAATAACACGAGGTTACACTTCGCAAGTCAGTCACATTTGGTGATTTGTTTGGATATGTTAATACGGAGAATCAAACACGAAAACAGATACACGTGCAATGCAGGTGGTGCGTATAATGCAATACAGTATTAGAATAGGTGGGGTTTCTATATTTCTATCCGAGGGAAAAATTCTGATTGGTTGAGGCTTCTGAATGTCTAGAAAAATTGTCAATCCTCATATCTGAACAAAGAATTCCCACGAAATTACAGTCATTTCTGTTCTATTAAATACGCGTAGTCAACTCGTCTGGCAAAGTTTGGAAAAAACAACACTAAAATATTTGACTAACGCAAAATTAACGCCAACACCGTAATATTTTCAACAGTGTACTAATACCGAGACCGTAAAACTTCTAATATTACGTTACCTCCTTGCACCACTTAAAAACCGTGTTCGGCCAAACTTAATATGTATCTGTATTATCTATGGTGAGTAGAATTGCCACTAAACAAACAAATAAAAGCATGTAGAAATTTTGGTTAATATATACAATTAATGTAGGTATATAAAATAACGAAGGGCGCGTTTCTAAAACAGATATATCAATGTACATAATTTATGGAAATTATTGTATCTGTCACATTTATTTTACTCAAGAAGATATAGTGTCTAACATGCTTTTATGGAAAACTGCTATTCCATCATTATTCCTACCAAAATTGTCACTGACAACAGGTAATTTATTTCTTCTGTTCTGTATGTAGTACGTCGATAAAAGTCAGATTTCCGACGGGTCGACTGCGATTTGGCTTTTTTCGCGACGTCTCAATTTCTGGTACTTATTTTCTAATCATATGTAATTATGTAAAAGAATATACTTTACTTTTTAATTTTACATATATCTACGTTAAGATACTTTATGTAAATATGTTTCAATAAAAATGTGTGTGTAATTATAGAATGAGTGGTCTTTTTTTTTCGTATTATAACAATAAAATGTATTAAAGGAAGACTGTGTTACCACTTTTGCGCAATTTGGCAATTTCAACATATAAATTTCCATATGTTGAAAATTGCGCAAAAATGGTAACACAGTCTTCCTTTCATATTCTGAGATAAACTTAAATAATTTTCAAGTAACCGCGCTAAAATAAACCCATCTATACCAACCTACCTTGTCTGTGTAGTAAATTATCGCTAGCTATGGTAAACTTGAATCATCCAGCGCTGCGCAACATATAAACAATAATTTCACATTTGTCGCTAATTCTTGGTGGTATTTCGAAGGGTCAAGTAAGTGTAAAAAACCACCTGTAAACATGTTTCCTTTTCAGACGGAGATAGCAATGCGTGTTTAGGTAATAGGTGTTTCTTAGTTTTTCGGAATTCATTCAGCCTTCGGTTGATAATAGGAATCCACGTGCTTCCGAAACAATTGATCAGAAAATCTGATGTAGTGCGGGGTGTTCGAATATTTGTATGTGTCTAAGAGCTTTATATTAATTATTGTTGTTATTATTTTATTTTTTACATTTGTTGTTTTTGTATTGATACCAATAAATACTTTACGTATTGCGGTACTTTATACAGGCTGTCCCACCGAACTGGAACATTCGATTTTTTTGAACTTCTAGTAGAAATTTGATTTTGAAACTTGCAGTGTAGACATGGCCTACTGCGATCTATTTAAGGAAAATATTTTCAACTTTATAGCACTTTCGGTATACAGGGTGTTGATATCAACTTTTTTGTTTTAAACAGAATGGTATAATTTTTATCGGTCTAATGAATTTAGCGAATCATTTGCAACTAGTTTATATGAAGGTTCCCTATCTCTAAACTCGACCGTTTTTGAGATATTTTCATTTTCGTTGATTTTTTGACATTTGCACTCTTTCAAATAAAATGAAATATTTCATGAGATAGTAGATATTTAGTGGTTCTACTAAAGGTCGATATAAATACAAGGACGTAGCTATAAGGTGTTATAGCAATAATCACTGAATCACATACAGGGTGTTCAAAAACGCTCCTCCAATGTGGATACTTTTAAGCTAACAAAACTTCTTTCAAATGGAACATGGTATTTTACTACAGCATTGAATGCAGCGCGAAATTCTACATCGATTGATATTAGGGTTTGGTATACCTATTCTTAATAGTTTTTGAAGTATTAGCAATTCTTTCAAAAAATTGCTAATAACATGCCTAAATTCCAAGTTTCAAACAAATAAAATGAGTTTTTTCCTACAAAACACTCTGTACATTATTTGCCTAACCTATCTAAATATTTATGTTTCAGATATCTAACGTTCACTAGTTTCTTACTAATAGTAATGACTCTTAGTCATAGAGAACGTACATTAATTATTAGATATTAGTAGGCCATGAGATGTGCTAACAAACAAGTGATATCCATTGTTGGTAATTTACCAAATTGCGCAGACAAACTTACACAGTATTAACAAGTCATATCTTTTATAGTAAGTCCTAATGCTGTCAACTCCTTCACAAATTTTCTTCTAACAAGTAAAATATTGTAAATCGAAAGAAATAAGAAAAACATTAAAAGTTACATATACAAATAACATTGCAGACTTATTCTACATTCATGAAGAATTTAACAATGATTAGGTACCTACACTTATTTGCAATGAATAAAAACCTCAAAAAAATAAAATACAAAGGGAAATTAAAGCAGATATCCTAAATACACTCATAATATTTCACATATTGTTCACTTACTGGACCAGGTATTTTCTTTGTAGGGGAGCCGTCTGACATGGAGTCTCCGAAAGCAATGCAGCTCCTTGGATTTTTGTATTAAACTAAGTATTAAGCGATACAGACAAATAACATAAATCAAGAACAAACTATTAAAAGTCTTCGAAAATGCCCATAAATGTTCTTTCAGAATAACAGTTTCTTAGTTTTTTTTTTTTCAAAGTGACTTATTTTCGATATCTTTAATAAGCAGACAAAAATATTAACATGTAATTTGCTGCCTCATAATAATTATGGCTTATTAATATTTTATAATTACAATTACATAAAATTTGCTAAACTTCCAGTGATGAATATCTCAGGTATGGAAACCATACAATGCAAAAAAGATAACGTATCATTCTAAAAAAATAATATACAGAGTGTTTTTAGGAAAAAAAATATTTTATTTAAGTACTCGAAACTTGGAAATTAGTCATATTGTAGGCAATAAATGCTAGTATCTCAAACACTATCAAAAATAGGTATATCAAACCTTAATGTCAATCGATGTAGAATTTTACGCTGCATTCAATACTGTAGTAAAAAATACCATGTTCTATTTGAAATAAAAAAGTTTGTTGGTTTAAAGGTATCCACATCGGAGATGCGTTTTCGAACACCTGTATGTAATTTGGTCATTATTGCCATAACATTTGCTACCTACGTCTTTGTACTTACATCGACATTAGTAGAACCGCTAAATATCTGATACGTCATCAGCTATTTAATTTCACTTGAAACAGTACAAACGCCAAAAAATCACCACAATTGCAAATATCTCCAAAACGGTTGAGTTCAGGGATGGAGAAGCCTCATGTAAACTAATTGCAAATGATTCGATACATTCATTGTATCGATAAAAATTGTACCATTCTATTTAAAATAAGAAAGTTGATATCAACATCCTGTATACCGAAAGTGCTATAAAGTTGAAAATATTTTCTTAAATAGACCACAGTGGGCCATTACTACACTGCAAGTTTCAAAATGAAATTCCTGCTAGAAGTTCAAAAAAATCTAATGACCCAGTTCGGTGGGACAGCCTGTATATCTAGTGACTTTAACTAGTTAGACACCCTGCATCTTCTTTACAGTTTCTACTAAAAACTACCTGTACAGTGCACATGATACAAGAAAAATAAGTATGGCTCTTGCGCATCTAGGTGTGGACGTATTTTTATGGCCAAACAGTACTACCAATCCAATAATTTAATAGATATTCACCTATGTAAAGAAAATTAAACTCCCATTTTTTTTTTTTAAATCTATCCTATTAAAATCAATAAAACTGTTTTTTGCCATTTCCTTCAATCAAATTTGCATTGAAACAAAATTTTAGATAATTCACATTTTTAAATGTAATTTTCAATTGAATGTAAAATCGTATTGCTTTGTGATGAGTGATGCTGTTGATGTAAAGTATTTTTTACCTTTTTTCATGCTTGCTTATTTTAGTGCAATGAAGCAAATAAAGCATTAATAATTACAAGCTTTACTTTAACTGAACATGTTCTCTATTTCTTTAGCTCTTCCCTTCATACTTGTTTGTACTTACACATACTAAAATTTCACTAATTGTAAATGGTTCATATTTTTTTTAATAGCAAATAAAATATCTATTAGTCTAGTACAAACATAAATGACAGACAGTGTTGGAATAAGAAACTGCAGATAAAAAAGAAAGAATTAATTAATGATTGTGAGTGCAGTGTTTTATTTTTCTTTTTTTACAAATTCGTTTATCAATTCTTTTTATTCTACTCCCTCAAACGAATGAAAGTCACTCAAGAATTTCCAACGCAACGTTTATAAACAGTTTATCCACACAAAACCTAAAACGAACTTAAAACACCTAACTAAAACCACTATACACGTAAATCGAAACTACTACAAGCATAAGCTGACACAAAACATTCAATAAAAACTAAATAAAGTGTTCTAATCGATTTAAAAATAAACTGAAACTTGTTACAATAAATATAGTAATTTGGTAAATACATCGACAACAATGGCGACAGCCGAGTGATGACGTATCTGAGGGCCAAGCGCGAAAAAGACGAGTTTTGGTTTTCAGATGAGCATACCTTATTTTCTTGTATCATGCAGTACACTAATATATTAAAATAAGTGTTATTTATTTGTACTAGATGTTACTACTTCTAGATCAGTACAAGAAGACAAACCAAGCTTATGGGAAAAGTGTTGCGTTTAAAAACAACATTTTGGCGGCCAAATCCAGATGTCGCTAGTGTCTTTACCGCCAAAAGTGGTGGGATAGTATGGATGTTTAGCGTGAATAAGAACCCGAATTTAAATTATATAAATTGTATAATAGTGCGATTCGCCATTAGATGGTACTGATTCATAACGTATTTTAATGTAATGAAATTACTATGATTACTTTTATGGTAATGATATGGGATTTCAAGCACGGCAGGCGACAACAATATTTTGAATATAAATAAAACATAATTATATATCTGTCATATGTCGTATACGAATTGGTAAGATATTATTTTTTAGTTCTATCTGTGGAAGTTTATTAGTGTTAAGTTGTAGTTTTTTTTTATTGTTTGTACAAACATTTATTATTTATATTTCCTAGAATACAGCAAATGTGCTGTACGATATAATAATAATTTTATTTTATTGGTAACTGAATTTAGGAAACCAAAAAGACAATAAACGGAACATTCTTGGAACTCTATAGCGACATGTCGGCATATTGCTATCGGTTTTATGAAAGTGATAAGTAATATTAAAATTTGATATCCGAGGTTTCTGCCAATGGAAGTTAAAAAAACTCTTTATTTACTTAAATTAAATTTTCACTTGAAATACGTTTACTTCCCCACTCTCAAAATATGAATATTTGTAATATTGTCACAAATGGATAACGATCAGAAGTTTTCACTCCTAGCGTTTCTTGGATCTTTTAATGGCTTTATATTGTAATGTCGGACACCATCTTTGCAGGATAGACTTCAGGATCGCAATAACGACAATTTGTTTTCACTAGGTCTGCACTAGATTTATTTGAAAAAATAATTTTTAGACTATTTACTATAAAAATTGAGTAACATGTATGCGTTTAAACACTTTTTAATTTTTTTGCATGACAAGAAATATTTAACCCTAAAATACTAACGCTTTTACGTACTGCTGTGGCAGGCATCCCGTTTTTCGCGAGTGTATTTTAAGTTGCATAAATTTTGTCTTGTTTACTTCGTTCAGCTATTAATCAATGTATCGAGAGAGTTTTCACAGAATTAAGTTTTAGTTTGTATTGATTAAGTTAAAGAGTTTATTATTTAATTTAATTTATTTAGTGTTAGGTTTTTTTAAAATTAATTCCATTCATTAAGATGTCTATTGTTTGAGTGTAAGTTAAATGCGTTTTCTACCAGATTTTGTTGGTGATTTGTGCGTTTGCGTTGTTCGTATTGTTACGACTGCGCTAGAGATTCTTGTCAGGGAGTACCTTGGTCGACTGTTAGCATGAGTAGACGTACTTTTGTAAATCATTGTTGCTATTTTGTAATCCATTTTGATTATATTTAAATTTCGTTTCGTTTCTTTTAAAAATTTGTTCATCAAGGGGAATTCATTTTAGTAATAATTGTTATATATTGACGTGTACACGTTGTAGATATAAGATTATTTATTATTTTTGTGCAGGAAGATATTATTTTAGTTGTAATTTTCTCATTTTAGTTTTAAGAGTTAATTTTTCCGTTTTTCTATTTTGCTGATTCTTTTTTATTTATCTATCATCTGGGTTGGGTGAGTAGAAGCATTGTGCTTGCATTTTGTTTTTCATTGTTATTTACTAGAAATTGTCCACGCTTAATTTAATTTATTTTAATTTTGATATACCGTGGATTGAAATTGAAATATTTAGGATTATCTTCCTAAACAAACAAAACTTTTGCTTTGTATAGGAAATAGCATTGTTCTATTGTAATTTAGAATCAAGTGCAGTTTTTAATTTAGGCCAGAACTTTCAGTTCACGGTTTTTTTCTACACCTTTGTAATTTTACCCATTTTATAAAAATAAAAATTGTTTGTTAATTAGCATCTTTGGGTTGACAATTCTGTTCTTTTATTTTATTTTAAACCTTTACAATTTTTGGGGTAATCAAGAGAGTCTGATTTCATTCACTCACAATTTACTTTTCGTGGTTAGATTCAGGTTTTAATTCGCGAGGGTAACTCTGAGGTTAAAGTTCTTGTGCGCCTTTTAAAATTTTAGCCGTTGAGCTAGCTTAATTTAATTTTCTTTTTCCTTGTTAATTTCATTTTGCAAGTTCATTTATTACAATCAGTACTCAGCAGTACTTACACAAGGCTTACGCGTATAATAGAAATATGAATATTAGAAATAGTCCGTAAAAGCCAAAAACAAAAAAAGTAAATAAACAAAACAATTAAACTGCAAGGTTAGGTAATATACCGCATCAGTCAGATTTCTGATTTGGTCACAGTATCTATACTGTGGATTTGACCAACTAACAAACCTCTCAACGCAAATACTCCTCTAGAAAGATATTAACTAAACCTAAGGAAATGTAAGCAAGACGCGTGATGATGACGTCTGTGGCGGCCTGTGTTCCAAGATGTCCGGCTAACTGTTGATGGTACGGTTTATTAGCAGTCTATCAGGTCTGTGGTAGGGGTCTACCTAGAAAGTATTCTTTGTATACATGCGTACCTTTGCAAGCTATTCATTCAATTGATAAAAAAATAGCTAACTAAGTAAGACAGTAAATAAAAGAATGGTAGTATTGTTTTTTTGGTCATAAAACTCGGGCATTATACACGATTGTACATTCTCGGAAGGCGCGTCTCATTTAGCAACTTTTGCAGATGAAAATTCATTATACCTTTTTAGAAGTACATATATTAAGCACCTCTAAGTTTCGTTACTTGACTGCGGAATATCTGTTTGTGTATTTCTCGATTACACTAAAATGGCGTCTTCGTACTACGTGCTTAACGCTCACTTATGGTTTCAATAAGCTATAGTCAAACTAGGATATTATTATCTTTACTTTTATACATTATTTACAAGAAATATGTATTAATAATTAAAAACCTATTAAATGCCAAACCTAAAGACATGATTTCTAATACAATTTTCTTAGAAAGAAATTATTCTGTGTGGAAGATAGTAACGTGCTTAAGTACCAATTTTAAAATACATTAGGTATGCATATATACAACATTGGAAAGTTACAATACCGCGCAAAAGTAATATTCTATATACTAGGTGTGCATATTAACCTATATATTTTAGCAACTTATTTTCAGCTTTACCTTGTGATTTACATGTGTCCTTTAAGTTTCAATAAATATATTTCTTTTCTCTATAGCACATTATTATATATATATACATTATTATTATCATCATTGATGTGGTATGAGGTTTATTAATCCATTCACATTTATACTGATTTCATATGGAAACCATACATAGATGAGAGCACTATTTTTTTATAAATAATATTGTTATATAAAGTGAGACGTCAGCTTAAGCTTTGTTTTTAAAGCTGTAAACTTCTCCTAGACCCCTCACCACAAACTGCACTAAACTGGACGTACTGCTGTGTACTGACTGAGTTTGAAAAATACAAAATGAAATATAAAAAAATGAAAAATTAAATTAGCTAGCTCAACGGAAAAATTTTAAAGGGCGCAAAAGAACAATTAAACTCAGAGTTACCCTCGCGAATTAAAACTTGAAACTAACCACGACAAGTAAATTGTGGGTGAAAGAAATCTGACTTTCTTAAATACCCCAAAAATTGAAAAGGTTTAAACAAAAATAAAAGAACATAATTCTGAATGACGTTAAATCTCAAGAATTTATTATAAAAAAAAAGAAAAAAAATATTAATTACAAAACGTTGCAGAAAAACAAAAAAACCGCGGACAGAGGGTCCTGGCTTAAATAAAAAAACTGCTATAGATTCTAAATTACAATAGGACAATGCTAAATCCTATATCAAAGCAAAAAACAAATTAGTTCAGGAAGATATTTTTTTTTCAAAACAATCCACGTGGTTTCAAATTAAAATAAAATAAAATCGTGGAACACCAAAAATTTACAAAAATGAAAACTAAAAGCAAGAACAAAGCTTCTATTCACCCAACCCGAGCTGATAAATAAATCAAAACTAATCAGCAACTTGAAAACGGAAAAATTAACTCATTACACACAACAATATAATAACAATTATTATTAAGCGAGTTCCTTGATGGACAAAATAAAATTCAAAATAAGCGAAACAAATCTTTAAATCAAAAGTATTAACAAAATGGTAGCAAACAATATAAAATTTTACGTCTACTCACGCTCTTGCCTATCTCGGAACTAGTTCTTACAATCTCGACCGCTGCGTACAGCGAAGCCGTACATAGATCCAGTCCGTCAACGGACAAAATCACAAAACATAATAACATAAACAATACCAGCGAACGCAAGGTATTATAAAGAGTGAAATTAATTTAAAACAACTGAACACTTAACTAAATAAATTAACCAATTAACTCATTAACTAAAGCTTATACAAAACTAAACTATACATCTGTGAAAATTTTCCCGAAACATTGACAAAGGCTGATCGGAGTAAACACGACAACATCTGAATTTGCGAAAACCGGGGCGCCAGACCACAGCAGTACGTTTCGATAGCAAAGCTATCATCATCAGCAGATACACTAAACTTTTTTTTTGTTTTTAAAATTTGCTATAACTTGCTTCATCCTTGAAGATATTTTAAGACCTTAAATTTAAACACAACAGTATTTTTTTTATTTTCAGCATATTAGCAATTTTGAACTATATAAATTTATATTAAATTGCGCTTCCCATACCAGTTTGTGTAAGTACTTGCATTTACGTATAAAAAAGCCACTTTTATTAGTGTTAATTTTTTTATTTAGCAGTATTTTTGATTTTCTTACCGATTTTTTGAATCCCCATTTGCTATTTTTTTAATACAAATTGTTATAACTAGCTCTAAGACAGTGTATCACAAACACATTTCCCTTCTAATATTTAAATAGCTACTTGTTAGCGATAGGTAGCTTGAGGCACAACTTATTGTTTGAAACAAAATCCATACGTTAGAAATATACTCGGCACCTCGTAAGTAAAATAAATATAAAAATGTATTCTGTCAACAAGTCAACAGTACCTTACCCAACAAATTGAGTAGATAAAATACTTACTCGTAAGTAATCATTCATGTAGGGTACAATAATTGTCTGCGGTACTACTTGTTGATTATCACTTAGTGACATGATTTTCCTATAACGTAATTTATATCCCTATACTATCGTATTTATTTCCATTGTCTAAAAAGTCTATACAAATTCATTTATGCCTAAATTATTAATTTGCATTTTTATGTCTTGTCAGTTGAACAGTTATTGACGAAATGCCATATAATATTTATAGTATTCCATAAATTTAAATATTCCTCAACGCAGTCATAAAATTACCAAAAAAATAACTGAAAAAAAATAAAATATCATTACGCTATTTCTTCATTTAAGAAAAAAAATGCCCAGATATTGTTGAAACAGTTTAAGGACTTCACTAATTTTTTGTTTTGTTTGTGTATACAGTGTGAAAGTAAAATCCATCCACTCTCTCTTTTTAAACGGCCTGAATATATGTTTTGACACGTCAAATATAAGACAGTAAATGTTTTCTACGTGTAAATAAAAAAAAAGGTAAGCAAAAAAGAAGTTTAGTACATAAGTTTTTCTAACTGTTCCTGACGATGCCAGCTACTAATCATGCAATACTACGGTAACTACGGTACTACCTACAACAGTTGCGCGCAATTACACGTACCTGCAATCGTCATATAAATACTCGGCGAACACGTATGTATGTTACGTACTTATAACTTGCACAATGCCGTACTTAGTCAGGCAAATCTCTAGATGTCTAGAATGTACAATGTATTTAATTCAAGTTTCAATTGAATTCATTTTTGAACAAACATTGGGATTTGGAGCACTATCGCAATTAATGTTATCAATTGTTAGTTATGAAACATGTTCACTATATTTTTGACTCAACCGCCGTGATCCAGTTAATCAGTTATGATAATCCCGATTAAAATGCACAGCACTACTCTGTACCATTACTTACTAAACAACCTGTATAAAAATAATACTAACGATCTATAATTATGGGAATGCTTTTACAAATACATAATTAGTTTTCATCTACAAATACTTGCACATCTAATCTGTATATAATACCATATATTACAGTACGCAACTAGTAGTTACTTATCAGGCTTAGTGCGGTACCCTAAATTATAGGAAAATGTCAGGTAAGTCAACTCATAAGAATTTATTTGCTGTTTATTTTTATCTATTTTTGTAAACCTAGATTACTGTGTTATAGCTAGTTAAATTTAATTGGATTACGAATTTTAGCTTGTCACTTAAGTTTTTCTTAAGCAATACATCGTTTGATGCAAAACCATCATGTTATGGATGTTAGGATATTCAACTTAGGGATTTACTAGTGTTATAGCCTACAAATCTGTAAATATTAAATCAAATCAGGCTTTGGATGCAAAACGTCAGTTATCTTGAACGTATCTCATAGCGTATCGACAAATCAACTTATGCTATATATGCTTAATAGGAATGTTCTTTTTTAGTTATACATTAGTTGCAATATCCGCATACATACATATATAATTACATACAATTTTGTATGCCTGTGAATTGATATGTCAATATTTTGTTTAGAAAGGTAAAAATATTGATTTTATATAAACTAATACATCATCTTCCTTAAATTTGGGATTCACAATTAGCGGAGTACACATACCCATATTTTTCGTAATTCCAACTTAATCATCAAAACATGTTGGATTTATCTAAATTTATTAATGAAGCAAATACAACAAAAAATACACACAAAAGTTTTTTTTATATAGGTGTAATTCGCAAACATTCCTGTAAAGTACAACAGCAAATTTACATAAGAATTGATCTCCCAACTGCGTTTGCAGTTTTAAATACATACTTATTCATTGTATAAGCTGTTTAATTAATGCAGCAATACTCCTGACTAAATTAAATAATACTTTTTGCTAAAATTTCGCTATTTAAGACAGCAAGTTTGGAATTTTAACCAAATTTCAAAGTTTATTTAATCAATATGACATTATACAAGATGCCCCACCAAATTGTCTCATTAGCATTTTTCGAACTTTCAAGTAGTAGAAATTCTCTCTAACTCTAGAATAAAACTAAATATTTTGTCTGGTATTAGATTTTTAACCGTTTTACAAATGTTGATGCAAGTACATTGACGTATAGGTACTCATTATGAAAGAAATAATTACTAAATTACATACAAGTTGTTTAAAAACGTGTATTCAACATCTTACCTTTAGTATATCTTTGATTTTTTATGACATTGAATTCAGCGTAAAATTTCATATTGACATTGAATTCTATATTCTCGATAACTTATGAAATAATCACAGGTCTACATAAAATTGCCTAAAATATTTGAAAACTGTTAATTTCAAATAAGTAAAACTGTTTTCCTACAAAGCATTCTATACATTATTAATTCTTTAGAACAACGCATTATCAATTTGTGTTTGTGATTTTTATACTTCAAATATTTATTAATACCAGCTTTCCAATGAATAATAACTTTATTGACCTCTTGAAAATTTATGAATTTACCTGTTAACATTACCCAACTCTTTGATAATCAATAGAGCAAAAATAAGAGACAAAACGAAGAACTACTAATGCGTCTTAGAATAAATAATAGCCAATAGCGTTGACAAATCATCTTACAATTATTAATGAATACAATTTGTTTTATAATAAACTATTTGAAATTCATCAATCAATTCCTAGCAAAACTTATTATTAAAACCACCTTGTACCGGCTTACAATCTAACAATTTGCTTTTTCGAAAGTTCACTAAGACACAATAAACTTCTTTAATTCCATTTATACAGGTCCTGGACACGGCAAAGTTGTGGTTTGCTACCTGGGTAGATGGTCTGTTTATAGGCCAGACAGCGGCAAATTTGATATCGAAGACATAGATCCACAACTATTCACGCACATAATCTATTCATTCGCAGGATTGGATGTTACAAATGATTCCATTAAACCGTTAGGTAAGATTTTCTATCGTTTTGATAACAATTTTATTTTACAATTGTGGTTTCATTAAGGTTCTTCGTAAAATGTAATACTAAGTGCGAAGATAACACTTTTTTTCAAATAAATGATCCACGCCATTTTAGACGATCATTAAACGTCCGACATACGGGCACTATTTACTTTAATTGTATTAAGGCTATGTAATGTTATGGATTATATGATAAATTTCACTAATAATAAATGTTATTATTATTTTGTGTACATACCTATTTGTAAATCCAGTATATACAGTGAGCGGCATAAATATTGCAACATTTGGGAAATTTTTTTATTGTTAAAATATACTAAAACTTTTTTTGGGGGATAGGTTGTGCATGTATAGAAACGTCAAAATTTATTTTGACACTCGTCACGTGACTACTAGTATGGCGGTAAATTTAAAAAACATGCCGTGCATCTGCAAAAAGTGAGGTTAGATAACATGATATCCAAAAAAGTTATTTGAAAAAATTGCTTAGAATTCAATTTTGAGGCTGCATGCAAATTTTTGTGAACATACTTTAAAAAAAAATAAAAATCACAATTTTTCCAAATATTCTTTCATTGAATTACATATTTCCAGTTTTTTCGCCTTTAGTAACTCAACTGCAGTACTATTTCCAAATTTGGTTGGTACTCAAACAGTTTTGTCAATTTTTGCATAATTAACACAGCGAAAACTGAAAAATACGATTTCAGTGTGACAATTGCTGTTGCAAGGGACTGTATCTAATAGTAATAATTAAAATTTTCTCTCTAAACCACTTAGCAAACATTACTTTTATTGAAAATTATTATATTTCTTGTTTGTTTTCGGCATCAAAGTGGCAACCATTAGTCAAAAACTAATAACACTACATGCACGCACCGAAGGTTTTAAAGTAAATTTTGAAATTGGAGAACAATGAATAATAAATAGTAGATAAAACAAAAATGGTAGTTATTGCTTATTTGCCAGAAAATTAAAACAGTTTACTACACTTCATTTTTGTTGTTTATAATTTCAAAGCCTACTTTACTTATAAGAAACAGAACGATATGTATGTCTAACAAGTATGCATTCTTAGAGTTTAATTTCTCAGTTGTTCATTACTTTTAATTATTGTTTAAATGTCTTTGCTTATTAAGTATTCCTATCATTAGCTAAAAATACTGGTTATTTATTTCTACTAAGTTTTGTAATTTCGAAACCTACATAAATACCTTCGGTGCGTGCAATAACATTGTGAGGGCTTAGATGTTAAGTGTTATTAGTTCTGGACTACCGATTTCACTATAACGCAGAAAACAAGAAAAAAAAACTGATAATTTTCAATGAAAGTAATGTTTGCTAAGTGGTTTAGAGAGGAAATGTTTGTAAAATTTAATTTATTGCTACTAGATACAGTCCCTCGCAACAACAATTGTCACAATGAAAACGTACTTTTCAGTTTTCGCTATGTTAACTGTGGAAAAATTGACAAAACTGTTTGAGTGTCTACCAAATTTGGAAATAGTACTGCAGTTGAGCTGCTAAAAGAGAAAAAAATGGAAATATGTAATTCAATGAAACAATATTTGGAAAAATTGTAATTTTTATTTTTATTAAATATGTTTACAAAAATTTGCATGCGGCTTCAGAATTGAATTCTAAGCAACTTTTTCAAATAATTTTTTTGAATATCACGTCATCTAACCTCACTTTTTGCAGATTCACGGCATATTTTTTAAATTTACCGCCATACTAGTGGTCACGTGACGTGTGTCAAAATAAATTTTGGCGTTTCTAGACATGCACAACCTATCCCCCAAAAAAAGTTTTAGTATATTTTAATAATAAAAAAATTTCCCATATGTTGCAATATTTATGCCGGTTATTGTATATGTATATATCCTCGGTGTTAATTAATTTGCATCGTAGCCGTGTAAACATCTTCCTTGAAAAATTGTTTTATTTTTTAGTGAACTCAAATTAATTAAATCATTCATTCTTTCATTTATTCATTAAGTTAGGGTGGGCACCTAAAGTCCGGGCACTTGAGCTAGGTGCTCATTGTACCATCCCTATTAAGTCTCTTATTTCCACTCGAGCAGCTTGGTGTTCTCTATAAAACCTAGTATCTTGCCCAGTGAAAACTTGAGAACTTTCGAGGGCTCCAATAGATCTCTCCCGAAATATTTCTGCCTGAGTTCCTAAATTTTGCTAAATTTGTCGATTTCCATCTACAAATATATAATACCATTTGGAACACCTAATTGTAACTGTCGACGATAGCCGCTATAGCCACGTGGATTGGCACGCATTAATCATTAATAGCAGTTCGTTAATAATTTGCAATTAAAATCGATAATTGGAAATCGACAAATGTTCTTGGCAAAAAAAAGGGTTTAAACATCTAAACACACTCATCCAATTCTACGGGGTGAGTTTTTTATATGACAAAGTTCATTTATTAAATAACTGTTAGCTGAATTAAAATTTTGATAATTGGAATATATATTGTTCTAACAGCTTCATAATTTGAATATATTTTTAAGTACACCGAGTGAGCCGTAAGTTTCTGAGGAGCAATAAGATATATTTTTTTAAATGGAACACCCTATGTATAAGTAGCTTATTGCGTTCCATATTAAATCATGAATATCTTTTGTTATAAATATTTTTTCGAAAACGGCTTAGTTTTCCAGTTATTCTTAATTCTTAAAAAAAAAATGGCGGAATCGCATCTACGGATTTGTCTGATCTCTTTCCAACCGTTATAAGGTTGGGGAATCAGCTTCTGTTGTGTTACAGCATAAAGTTCTCTGCATCTTAAAACCACATTAGAATTTATAATTTTTATACTGTGTAATCGTAAACTATGGTTGCACTGGGAAAACTTTAATTGCTGACATCCTGTATTTTTTGTGCAATCATACAGCGCCAAATGAGCTTTAAAAGTTTTATTAAGCATATGCTATGCCCATCATTTATATATATTACGAGATAATTAATGTTTTATGAAAAATAACATAAAATTAATCAAATTGTTTCTTACGCAACAACATACATTCCAATTATCAAAATTTTAATTCCGCTAGCAGTTATTTAATAAATGAACTTTGTCATATAAAAAACTCACCCTGGTATGTTACGCATATATACTGTCGCGTAGAGAATGCAATTAACACCGCTGACCTACACTGATGAGCCCTAGAGAGGGTGAAACGCATCTGTAGATAGCGGTTTTTAATTGCAAATTATTAACGAACTCCTATTATTATTATTATTTAAACTTTTTTCTTCATTCTGGTTATACCAGCCACTGAACTGTACTTTCAGAGTGTGGTACTCTTCCTTCGTGCACTATTTAAAGATAGCAAAATTGAAAAAAACAGTAATAGACGCCTTTTTTAATCAAAAAAGTTGTTCAAAATCTTTAAATAAGTAAATTAGAATTTTACTAAAAACAAAATATTAGTAGTAACATAAAAAGTATAACATTAAAGATTTGTAGTGGAAATGGGGCTTCTTAATTATATTCTAATTATTTACTGGCGTTTCGGCATTAATTTAGCCTTCTTGAGAATCTATAATGTTAGTTAATTAATGAAACTGGAAATTTATATAAACTAATTTATGCTTATAAAACTTTTTTTTTTCCTTTCTTTATATAATTTCTTTATGTTATTATGATGATACAAGAAAGAAAAAGAACCAAAAAATATATGTTTTGTAAGTAAATAATTAGACTTTAATTAAGAAGCCTTATTTCCACAACAAATCTACTTCCAAATCTAAAGAAGATCGGCTAAAACTATCACTAATATATAATATTAAAGTACAATATTCCGTATATTCTATATAATCGTTTCTCCTTCATATAGACCCTTGGCAAGATCTTAGTGATAATTACGGGAAAGATGGATTCAACAGATTGGTTAAATTAAAGCAGAGGTATCCGCATCTGAAAGTAAGCATTGCAATCGGTGGTTGGAATGAAGGCTCAACTAATTATTCGCAATTAGCTGCAGATCCGAACAGAAGAAGGCGCTTTATCCTCAGCGTTTTGGATTTACTGGGGTAATAGATGGTTATAAGTATATATAGGTTTGTTAAAAGTATGAAAATGGCGATTTATTGTGGTAAATATATATTTTCAATATTTTTGTTTTCCTGAAATATATTTTGGATAGACAAAAAACGGAGCCATAAACAAACTTATTAATTATTGGATTGTGTACATCAAATATTTGACGCAAATCAACATGAAAACCACGAATACCCGGACAAGCGTAATTTAAAAATAATAGAAGAAACTCAAGTATTCTCTAATGAATGAGTAAAGGTTAAAATTTCACAAAACTTTTGCATTGTACCTATCTTTCTGAAATAAATATTAACGACAACAAATCACCGTCTCCATACTTTTAATTAACCCTGTAGAATTACATATTTCATATCATATGCATGTTAATAGGAAATATAAATTCGACGGCTTAGATTTAGACTGGGAATACCCAGGCAAACGTGGAGGTGGTCCACAAGATAAAGTTAACTTCTTGCTTTTAGTGAAGGTATGATAAATATAAATATTTACATCACATGTGTCATATTATTATAACAATATTTTTTACCATAAACTTTAAGGAACTCAAGGAGGCGTTTAACCACCACAATTACCTCCTAACAGCTGCTTTTGGTGCTGGCAAAGATACAATCGACATCGCTTACGATGTGGCTAGTCTATCAACTTATTTAGACTTCATCCATATGATGTGTTATGATTACCACGGAGCGTGGGACAGTGTAACAGGAGCTAATGCTCCTTTAAGAGGTTCGGATGTATTGAATGTGGTAAGAATTATTTTCTTTTCATAACTTCGTACCATTTTTGAAGCTAAGAAATCCAAATTTTACAATTTTACGTTAGGAATACTCCATAAACTATATGCTGGGTCTTGGTGCAAATCCCAGTAAACTCGTCATGGGAATACCATTTTATGGAAGAACTTTTTTGACACATAATTGGAACACGCAAAAGCTCGGAGAACCTTCGCAAAGTACAGGATTTCAAGGACCTTTTACGAGGGAAAATGGATTTATGGGATACAACGAGGTACCTTTTATATTTTGAAATATATAGTTTATATACACCTAACGGACGACTCTGTAGATTTGCGCAGCACTGAAGAATACATCTTTGGGTTACACACGTTACTGGGACAGTCATACTGCAACGCCGTTCGCAGTCTCAGGACAGAAAGTAATTTCTTATGACGATCCAGAATCCATTACAGAAAAAGTTAGATTTGCAATGAATAAGGGTCTAGCTGGTTGTATGGTTTGGTCCATTGATACTGATGATTTTCGTGGCGAATCTTCGCATGGAATCACGTATCCACTGTTGAAAACTATCAATAAAGCAATAGAAGATACCAGAAGACACTACTAAATTAAATACCTCATGACAAAGACATGAAAAAGAAGACGAAGCTGAAAATACAAACAGTTACAATATTGTATCAATAAAGTGTGTAAATGTGTTATTTTTATCATTAATAAACATAGGTATTTTCGTAATTGAAAATTTCATTATTATTTTAGGTTCCCTATTCCCAAAATGTAATCCACTTCTTAAGGCTTTCTACCTTTTTCTCGATTAATTTCGATTGTGGATTGTACTTAGGTTTTTTTACGGGGACAAAATTGTTTTGCAATGCTTAACAAGCATAATAACATCGTGGTAATACCGGCAGTAACGTTGATCCTCAACTCTATTTTACTGAAATGACTATTACGTCAAACACATAAAGTTTATATAAATGGTAATAAAACCATAATAATTATTGAACATTACTCGTGTTTTAACTAAATTAACCGCCCATTTAGTGGGTGTTCCTTCCCACCGTTTTTTAATTGACTATGTTTACAGAGTTTTTATTAATAATTCATAATTAAGAATTTCAAGAAATTCGGAATTACCACGGGATTTTACCTAATATCTAGGTCTGCAAATATTGCATCTAATACGAATCATGTCTTTCGTTAGCCGAAATGTTTCAATAAAATGTTCATCCCTCATGGCGAATGGACCTGATTGGAATCTCAAAATGCGTTTCTCCATATTATTCTATCGAATCTTATTTCATAGAAAATAAAAAAAATAAATGTATAAATGGTTCATTCTATTATGGTTCATTAGTACTATCAAATAAAATAATATAACTCTATACAGGTGTAAAGAATGTTTCCTCGGGTTTAATATACGTATACTGAAAAACCGATTTGTTTGATAATACCAAAGATTGTATAAGAGAAGTAAATATGGAGTTAAATATGGGCAAACAAATAATTGATTAATTGAACCAAATTATTTATTCGTTTAACCCTTGATTTATTTGAAATAACGAAATATTTTGTTGGATATTCAACTAATTTTTTATGATAAAATTTTATTGAAATTATTTTGTTGTCCTGAACAAATTGGTTTTTCAATGTATGTAGATAACGCTGGTAGTCTTGTTTTATAAAAATGTATGACTAAACAAATATTAAACGTGATGAAATGATTTTTCATAGTATATGTTATATCTTTACCGCTGTGCTCATTTGCAGCGTAAAATATATTTGAATTGGCATTTCAAATAATCTTTACGTTATAATTTTAGATGCTTTTCAACTCTTGTTAATATATCTGTAGTTAACACTGAAGGAGTCTTAGACATCTTGATAAAAACTGGCGAAAAAAATGTTATCGGAATATGTCTAAGAAATTTAGGTACAAATTTTTCTTTTTTTTTAAGACTTCAATATAATAATGTACTCTCAGAAATACTATTAGCTTCGAAAAACATAAGAAGGTCATTCTTCTTTCCAAAATACTTGTTACTGTTTTCGTAGAATAGTAATTAATAGAGGATCGGTTAGAATTACGTGAAGTTTAAACGGTAACGCGGCGGGTACTATTTATAGGGGCGCTATAAAATCGACAATGTTGTACCGTCGCCGACATTATTACTTAGCACTCGAACGAATGGCTCGACGCTTGAGAATAATGGTATTCGATTCGTTTACGGCATGCGCGGAAAGCGAGGCTGAACCCCAATGATAAATGATATCAGTTCTTTAATTATGATAAATATTAGATTATTATACGGTAATACATTTTTCACAAAAATCATATGAAGAAACTTGCATACCTGTATAGTAAAATAAAAGTCAGATACCAAACGCACTCTGGAAATACTTGAGTAATCACTTTTTAACTATGCTTAAGCATAAATCAAGATATTTAAGCGGAGCTTCTCTTACAATATTGCCAAGATACTGTACTACTTATGTACTACCATCAATGAGCCATCTACGCATACTCTATCGTAGTCACTGCTAACGCTTTAAAAGTAAATTTCACCATTTTGCAGCAGTTTGATTTATGTATTATTTTTTACGCCCTATGTAATTATATATATTTTATTTAAGAACACTAAAGGTATTACACGAGGCTATCTATACTAAGTACTATATGACTTGCATAACAATTGAAATATTCCTACTCTAGCTAAATAATTTCCCTATGATTGTTAATAATAATAACAAAAATATAATACAATAAACTCGTAAATATGTGAATACGATAAAATATGTGAACAACCAAAAATGTTATTCACATAATCGCGAGTGTACTGTCAATCGATCAGCTATCAGTTACTATTATATTCGCGGCCATGGAATGACTTTAGCTATCTCCCAACATTGCCAAAACAGTAAGGGAAAACAATGGAAAAACCTTCCTGGGAGCAGGATCTGGGAAAAAGTCCCAGACCTTGTTACCGATAGCGAGCAAGTTATTATTATACTTCTGAGTTTGGAGGAAGCGGCTCCAGCCTCCACGTTCCCTCAGCTGCTCCGTTTTTCACACATTATGAATTTGAATAAGACAGGATAGATGAGTGTAGTGATCTAAAAACAATCAAAACAACAGCAGTACCTATTCCAATACTTAACAATAGCTTAATTCTAATTATTCTACTCATAGTGATTAAATTAAAGATTTATATTTTAAATACTTATGTATTTATATTTAACTATACTAAAAGCTATAAGTTAGAAAATAGACACATAAATATCCGATCACTTGGCTCTTCATCAGAGTTTATTAATTCGGGACAATTGCTTTGGGAACACGTGGGTTCCCACTATCAACCGAAGAACGAATAAACTAAGTAAAAATAAGAAAAAACCTGTTACCTAAACATGCACCGCTAACGTATTGCTGTGGTTTCGGACTCCGTGACCCATACAACCCATTCATCGCTGATATGTATTTTAAGTTGCATATAAGGGTTGTTGTGATTTCTTTGTCCGTACAGCTGATTTTCAATTTACCGGGAATTTTCACAATTTTGTTTTGTTTTGTATAAGTTTAGTTTAAGAGTTTATTGTATGATTTTATTAATGTAGTGTTAAGATTTTTAAATAATCTAGTCATTCAAATGTCTATTGTTAGCTTGAGCTGATTTTATGCGTATTCTATTAAATACTGTCATTGTAATGTTCTACGCCTGCGTTGTACGAATTTTGAGAGAGGGATTTTTGTAGGTAAAAGAATTATAGGGTTTTGGAGAACTTCTTCCTTGTTCGATTATTGATGTAAGTGGACGTTTTTCTTAAATAATTGTTTGCCATTTTGTTATTCATTTTGTATTGTAAAATTTAACATTTTTCTGTAATATAGTTAATCAAGGAATCATTGTTGTAATAATTGTTAATATATTGAAGTGTACACTTGGTAGATATAAGATCAATTATTATTTCTTCTGTTTCGGAAGATTTATGTTAGTTTTTTTTGCTCATTTATATTTTGTAAGAGTTAATTTTTCTGTTAATCTATTTTGCTGTATCGTTTTAGTTTTCCTATCACCACGTTTGGGTGAGTAGAAGCATTTTTCTGTCACTTAGCTTTTTATTTAGTAAATTTCTAGCATTTGTCCACGCTTAGATTATTTTAATTTGTGAAACCACATGGATAGAAATTCAAAGGTTTTGTATATTGAAAAATCTTTCTGAACAAATAAAACCTCTTTTTTTGCATAGGAAATAGCATTGTCCTATTTTAAATTAGTGTGCATTAATGTGCAGTTTTTATTTTAGGCCAGAACCTTCAGTTCAGGGTTTTTTCTGCACAATTGTATATTTCAGCCCGTTTGTTGAAATAATTTTATTGTTTAATGGCGTCAGTGGGTTAAAAAATTCTGTTCTTTTATTTTATATTAAACCTTTTAAATTTTTCGTGTAATTTAGAAAGTCTGACTTCATTTACTCACAATTTAATTTTCGTGATTAGATTAAGTTTTAATTCGCGAGAGTAACTCTGGGATTAACAGTTTTTTTTGTTTTATTAAAAATCTTTTCCTTTGAGCTAGCTAATATTTTTTTCTTTTTCGTTTTAAAATCATTTTAGCATTTTTTTAGTTATTTCAATTAATACACAGCAGTATGTACAAGTACGCGTACTTCGAACCTCATACCAACGAAAGATCGGGCATTTACAAAATCGGTTGTTGCAGGTGTGATAAGGTTTACATTGGATGGACAAAGCGTGCGATCGGAACTAGGTGTAAGGAACACATAGCAAGTTAAAGCTATGGTAAACTTGAATCATCCAGCGTTGCACAACGTATAAACAATAGTTTCACATTTGTCGCTAATTCTTGGTGGTATTTCGAATGGTCAAGTAGGCGTAAAAAAAGCACCTGTAAACATGTTTCCTTTTCAGACGGAGATATGCGTCTTTAGGTAATAGGTCTTTCTTAGTTTTTCATCAAATCTAACCTATAGCGTCGTTAGTTTGTGTATTTGGTTTATTATTACTTATTTTTCCACCGTTTGTTTGTGTTGTTTCTGTATTTCGCAAGAATGTTCTGTAAAGTTTTCAGTACGTAAGTTATTTTAAATAAAGAGAATGTATCAAACAATGACTAATGTTATTATTATCACAGAAAATGCCTGGAAAGCGGTTGAATTCTAAGGTACAGGAGCTTGTAATTAATGCTTTGGCAATTTTAAGAGAAAAAGAAAATGGGAAATGGGAAAGAAAATGTTGCTTCATCTTATCCTGAAAAGAGACCTCCTATTAAGCCAATAATAATTATCAATCCAAATGAATCTCGAAGTTCTGCAGAAGAAACAGATAATTAATTGAAAAAAAGGAACTGTTGTCGTAACATGATAAGTCAGATTTCGTGGCCTGAATTGGCTGAATGCTCTGTTTTGTGATTAATTGAATGAATTTTGAATCACTTACAACATAAATAATATAATTCTACAAAAAAAAAAAATAGATCTTTTATTATATTTCTCTCTTTTATTAAGGCTTCTTAAGTAAACTTAGTTACTGTGTTAAATGTTTATTATTCTACATTAGAAACATAAATTCTACCAACTGGTATTAAGATCACTTCACACATTATCGGCAATAACATTTCCTCCGGTCTTAAGCTTGTGTTTCTATAACACAAATTAATGAATTTATAGGATTTGCTATACCTACTAGTAATACGGTTCAGCATTCGCATTACAGTTTCTTTCTATAAACGCTATCTCACAAAGAAATAGTGTTCATCCCAAATTTTAAAATTGTTAGGAAGCCTACGATTAATTCTCGGTCTTCACACCTGTTCAATTAATAATTAATAACGTCTTCGTCATCAGAAAATTCCAGTAAATTCGTTAATAGCAGATTGACATTTGATTTGATTCATACGGACAAAAATCGATGACGTTGGTTAAAACATAAAATAGACAGATTATACCTACATATAGTATCACCCTGACATCTTCATTACACAGTTCTAACTAAAACTAATGTAAATCGTACAGTACACTAATTATTAAAGTAAGTGTTATTTATTTGTACTATATGTTACTACTTCTAGATGACAGATGGCGCTTTTACTTATTGCACTTCGGGATTTTACGATTAATTTAAGCAATAGGTGTCGTATTTTTTGAATTTGAATTTGAACCATTATTGAGAGTGATGAAATTTTTTATAATCTTGCCCACCCTTAAATGGGGTTTTTAAATTTAGAAGAGCACATTACCTTGAAATGTCCTCAAATCAACCAGGCTGCTAAAGCCAATAATACACCATTAGATTAGCATTTTATAAACAGACTAATTTTTGCTTAAAGTAAATGAATGGCAATTCGAACATACTTTTTATTATATATATAGTTCGTAAATTTGTGAATTGTTCTCTTTCTTCTACATCAAAATTATTTTTGAATTTTTGGGCTCTAGCAACAATGGTAAGAAGGAAAGGATTAATTTATTCAACACCAGCTAATAAAGGGATAATAAAGCGGGCATATACAAAAAAAAAAAAGATCACTGCGATAACTCAAACCCCAACATACTGAACGTTTTTGTTGACTGCTATAAATTAATTTATATACATATATTTCGCATCGTTAGTTACCTACATCCACTGTCAGTATTTATGTGGTTCCAATGATGTAATTATATCTATGCAGGTATATAACCTTGTTTCTTACATTTTCGAAAGCTGCAATGTGATACTTTGAACGTGTAAATTCCAGTATTTATAAAAACAAAGTTTAATTAATAACTTATATCTACTGTAAATACAACAATAAGTATTATATTGATGAGCATGCACGTACTCATTACGGTTATAACTAACATTTTTTATTCCCATGTTCAAATTAATACAAAGCTGCCTACAAAATGACAACGAACTCGCAAGAGTAGTGAAAAGTGAAAGTCTTGTGGCTATACAATAATGTCTCGTATCTCTTACCACAAACACGAAATTTAGTATGTTGTTATCTTTGTCTGACATGTATTTTACTAGAGTCCATAACGAGGACTGAATTTCTGCGTTGCCGCAGAAGTAACGGTCCGCGGCAGTGCAAAATGAGAAGGTGAAGTCGGTGATTGTCTTCTGGTTTTTGTTGTTTATGTGTTACTAACCCGCCATGGATACCATAAGAGGACTTTTTCTTTTCTCAATTCTGTTAGTTCTAATATTACATTTGGATATCAGCGATGCTATATCAGGTAATTTAGTGCGATAGTAATAAATATTTCGATTTTTGTAAATGCACTCTATAAAAATTGGTATAATCTCATCAGATAAGCAAATTTGTCACAAAACTACTTTTACTATCCTTGAAATGTTTCCCTTTTGAATCTTTGGAGATCTAAGCCTGTAAAAAAAAATGCACTGACCTATTAATAATTATATATGCCTTTCCACAGGAAATGACTCACAAAGAAAGTGTACCCACTTACACTGTCAAAAATAAAGAATCAGGTTTTACAATATGCAACAATATCACTGAGTATTTTAGTTTATATTAAAAATGCGTCCTGCTAGAACCGCTAACAATAAGCAAACTGTAACAAAGAAAAACATTTAAAAAATCTGTGCGTTCCACACGAAAAGTTTGACAATAATTACGGATCGACATACTAATAATACTGTGAATAGTATATTCCACGAAAAGAATTGATAAAATGTTATCTATATTACTTCCATGTATTCACTATGATAAGGCGTCAAAATTATAGATATAAAAATAAAATATATTTTTCTTGATAGCCTTGACATTAAGACGACACGCTTGGCAAAATTCTATAGCTCGCACCAATTCGTCTTAAAAGCCTTGTCCACATTTACATAAATATGCGAATGAGAACGTCAAATTCTCGAGATATTTGAAACTTATAATATTTGCGTGTCGTTCCACTTAAAAACACATAAAAATGTCTCAAGAAGAAAACGTATATGGATAGTGAAAAATACTAATAGTGCCCAACATGCAACAGATGACCAACATCCAACACGCTCGTGTCGACCTGAATCTTGCTTTAGTCAACCTAATACATCATCGTCTGATACAAATAATGATTTTCATTACAAAACTCGTTTCTTTCACTGAAAAAAGTCTTCTCCCCTGAAAATAATTTAAGGTTTAAACAAGCTTTTTCTAAGGAAGTTGAGATAAGCTAAAGGTGATCACAAGCTTTTCACTGACCAGGAAATAAGCTTGTTACAAAGGGTTATGTCAAGATTTCTAGTTGACACACGACAAGCTTTTCACAAGGTTAGACGCACAGGCATACAACAACTATGCTTACGAAAAGCTTGTGACAGTCGATGTCGTCTATCTTCTACCGCCCTCTAAAATATTTTAATCTCTTTTAAAAATCACCTCGATTTTTGCTTAAAATCCTGTGAGAATTTATTTAATAATAAAAAAAAAGTTATACGTATACAGCGTGGGCCACCACATTCGCGTTGGTTTATATACGAAAAGTGTCAGGTTTCTTATACCTAACTCAACTCGTTTACGAGATAATTAACTATCCTTCAAAATGTAGACCAAAATTGAAGAGGCATGCCTGTCATGCATATTTAAGCTAGATATTTTAAACCGTATTTATTTTTTAACTAAAGCATTAGACTTGATACTAAAATAAAAGTAATGCAAAAAAACATACGGGGTGAAGAAAAATATACTTTTAATTTTCGCAATCTTTAAAGGCAAGTAACTTTCTTATTTTAAATCGAACACCCTGTATTTATTACCTTATTTAGATTCTAATTTTAACGGTCTTTAAGATTGTATTAATGCTTCCTATACCTATCTGTTATAGTTTCTTAGTAATTTATAATGTTCTTTTTCAATTACATATTAATTCTTAACCATTATTTTTTTTTAAGTAAGCTTGGACAAAACTGCGGTTATTATTCAACATAGATAGACGATATTTATCAGCCTAACTCTTGAACTGCGTTTTCCTATATACTAATTAAAAGTCATAAGTAAACTTTAGAAATGTTTTTTTATTAAAACGGATAAACTGATATGTTAAAAACTGCTAATGTTTTAAGTGTTCAAAATAATGGTCATCGTTTTCAATGCAGAAGCTTACTCTTTCTTAAAATGAGTCATTAACATTACTCAAAACATTTGGTGTTATAGATCGAAAAGCCATTCTTATTCGCTTTCATATTGTCGAGTGTTTGGTGGTATGTCATAAACAATATTTTCAATATATCCCCATAAAAAAAAATCGGAGCTCGTTAGATCTGGAGATCTTGCTGGCCAATTCTGTGGACCTCCGCGGCCTATCCACCTGCTGGGATATTGCCTATCTAATTCCCCCGAATGCTTATTTGAAAGTGCGCAGGAGCGCCATCTAATTGCAACCAAAATCCTTGTCGAATATTAATAGGTATATTTTCCAAAATTATTGCCAAGTTATATTTTATAAATTGTAGAAACATAGCACCATTGAGGTGACCATCAAGAAAGTATGGCCCTATCACGTGCTTTTTAACTATTCCGCTCCACACATTAACAGACCGATCGATGTTGACGATTTAGGGTTCTAAAGAAATTGGGATTCTCGTGGCTGTAATAATGAAAATTATGCCTATTAATTAATCCTTTGTTATGAAAAGTTGACTCATCCAAAAATAACACATAATCGAGAACATTTTCGTCATGTCCTAACTTCGGATAGCAGGTCCGGAACATTAAGATTCGGATGTTCAGATAGTAAATTATTCGAATCTGGATAACAGCACTACTCACAATTATCATTAAAACACCAAGATTTGTATTTTAATTATTTACTGTGGAATGCAAGTTTATACGTAAAAATTTAAAATGTTAATTCCCTTAATTGTAACCTGCTGGATAGAGGTTCTTTGCGATTATTAAACTCTTATAATAGACTAATATGCTTAATAGACGCTGAGAGTATAGAATTCATACGTGTTTTTTTAATGATATTCTGCCTGAATGGATTTATTTAGAATATCATTATCCTTACATCAATTCGTTAATTGTTTATTGTTGATATATCTTAAAATAATAATTTTAACCCCTACAATTTCTACGATGAAAATATTTGCGCTTTTAATTTTTAAATTATGAATTTTATTAACAAAATTTTGCAATATATTGTATTCTGTTTGTTTTTAAAATACATATTTAGTTCCAATAATTATGAAAATGAACTGGTATACGTTTTTGCAAATAATTTGACGATAAAGATACAATTTTAATAAACCCTTTGATTGACATATGACGCTGATATTTTTGGCAAATTAATTTTTTTTTGTCAATTAGCTTTTATAAAAGAACTTTTAGTCAAAGTTTTATAAACCATCTTTGTCAAAAAACTCTGATAGGGTAATTTATGTAACATTTATCGTTTATCGTTAATTTTTATTGCAATAACAATTATAATAGTACGTTAAAACATGGTTTCGGGCACACGGGTATCCGAAATTTTTGGCTACGGACTACCCGGTTGCGGGTACCCGGGTAAAGCTCTATTTCGGGTAATACCCGATTTCGCGTAATACCCGGCTCGGGTAAAGCTTGATTTCGGGTAATACCCGGTTTCGGACAAAGGTTAACACCTGGTAAAGCTCAATTTCGGGTAATACCCGGTTTCGGGTAAAGCTCGATCTCGCGTAATACCCGATTTCGGGTAAAGCTTTATACCCGAGTAGAGCACTAAACGGGTACCCGACTCCTGAAAAAGACGGGTTTCAACAGCCCAACTTAGTAAGTGGTTTTTGCTTGTCTTTGTCTTGTTTTTAAAAGCGTTAATTGGCATGCCTTTTAAACTCTCCGGCAGTTTGTTAGTTGAAAATCTTTGCGCTTCAGAAATCAGTGTGCTTATATGTAACTCGTGTTCCATGGTATGGTACTTTCAGTTGTGATCTAATGCGAGAATCATAATTGTATGTATCGCCGTTCTTGCTAAAATGCTATTGGTTTTTGTGTGCATATCTGGATACGTTAAATATGTTGTTTAAAGTTATATAGGCAAGGCCAATATAAAAACAAATGAAAGACAAACAAAACATCCTGATGAGTGTCAACGCAAAAAATCAGTAACAAAATGAAATAAAAATAATAAAATCGATGTAAAAACCAATGTCATTAACCGAAATGTGAGATCCGGATCTACTATCCGAAACCTCAAAACCGGATCCGCTGTCGGAAAAGTCGTATCTCGTGCAATAATCACTGAAGTTTTTTGAATATCGATGGAATGTAAAGTGGATGTGTACATATGCATTACGTACGTCAATATTGAGTTGGTCGATAATTTATTTCTTTTCTGGGTGCGAATCCGAGAACCGGATAGTAGATTCAGATAGTTAATCTGGATATCCGGATAATTTCAGATCTCAATTTTGTCGGATACCAACAGCACTGCTTAAGACTTATTTAGCAAACTTATTTTATTCTCGGAATAACACTTTTCAAGGAGTTTAAAATAAGTAGGTACATACATTTTTTGTCTGTACAGACACCGTATTAATTTATTATATATTTAATTATTAATTACTCATAATAAAATTGTATTTATGAATTTATTTATTTATTATTTATCTGATCAACCATTTTTTTATACTTGCATAACATCAAAACTAAACATAAACGGAAAAGAACAAGATGTAACAAAGCACGCAAAATGTACCGATAACTTGCGAAATTTCATTTTTATCAAGAAACAATCGTTAGAAACTAGTACTACAGCTAAATTAAGCACTTCTTGTTTAGAAAAACAAAAAAAAAATTAAAGCCAAAAAGGAACCGAAAAAAAAACGTTTTAACTTTGAACGATTACCTGTTCAGTAGTTAAACATAAAATACGGGCTCCGTTTCAGTTCCGCTCCACAAAAAATAGCAGTTACGGTCCCGTTCATCGCTCATAAAAGTTCCGGTCCAAATCCCTGCTATTAAGCAGTAATATATTATATAACATGATTCTGTTAGTGATTGTCACTGAATTATAGATATACAAGTGTCCCACCGAACTGGGACATTAGATTTTTTTTTAAATTTCTAGTAGAAATTTGATTTTGAAGCTTGCAGTATCAACATGGCATACTGTGATCTATTTAAGGAAAATATTTTCAACTTTATAGCACTTTCGGTTTACAGGGTGTTGATATCAACTTTTTTATTTTAAATGGAATGGTATAATTTTTATCGGTCTAATAAATTTAGCGAATCATTTGCAACTAGTTTATATGAAGGTTCCCTATCCCTAAACTCGACCGTTTTTGAGATATTTTCATTTTCGTTGATTTTTTGACATTTGCACTCTCAAATAAAATGAAATATTTCATGAGATAGCAGATATTTGGTGGTTCTACTAAAATCGATATAAATACAAGAACTTTTTCTTTCAAATGGAACATGGTATTTTTTACTACAGCATTGAATGCAGCGCGAAATTCTACATCGATTGATATTAGGGTTTGATTTGGTATACCTATTCTTAATAGTTTTTGAAGTATTAGCAACTCTTTCAAAAAATTGCTAATAACATGCCTAAATTACAAGTTTCAAACAAATAAAATGAGTTTTTTCCTACAAAACACTCTGTACATTCTTTGCCTAACCTATCTAAATATTTATGTTTCAGATATCTAACGTTCACTAGTTTCTTACCAATAGTAATGTCTTTTAGTCATAGAGAACGTACATTAATTATTAGATATTAGTAGGCCATGAGATGTTCTAACAAACTAGTGATATCCATTGTTGGTATTTTACCAAATTGCGCAGTGACAAACTTATGCAGTATTAACAAGTCATATCTTTTATAGTAAGTCCTAATGCTGTCAACTCCTTCACAATTTTTATTCTAACAAGTAAAATATTGTAAATCGAAAGAAATAAGAAAAACATTAAAAGTTGCATATACAAATAACATTTTAGATGTATTCTACATTCATGAAGAATGTAACAATGACTAGATATCTACGCTTATTTGCAATGAATAAAAACATCAAAAAAATAAAATACAAAGAGAAATTAAAGCAGATATCCTAAATACACCCGTAATATTTCAAATATTGTTCACTTACTAGACCAGGTATTTTCTTTGTAGGGGAGCCCTCTGACATGGAGTCTCCGAAAACAATGCAGCTTCTTGGCTTTTTGTATTAAACTAACAATAAGTAGTACGCGATAGAGACAAACAACATAAATTAGGAACAAACTATTAAAAGTCTTCGAAAATGTCCAATATAAATGTTCTTTCAGAATAATAGTTTCTTAGCTTTTTTTTTCAATTTGACTTATTTTCGATGTCTTTTAATAAGCAGACAAAAATAAATATAATTTGCTGTCGCATAATAATTATGGCTTATTAATATTTTATAATTACGATTACATAAAATTTGCTAATAATCGGAAAACTTCCAATGATGAATATCTCAGGTATGGAAACCAAACAATGCAAAAAAGATAATGTATCATTCTAAAAAATAATATTCAGTGTTTTAGGAAAAAAAATATTTTATTTAAGTACTCGAAACTTGGAAATTAGTCATACTGTGGGCAATAAATGCTAATATCTCAAAAACTATCAAAAATTGGTATACCGAACCCTAATGTCAATCGATGTAGAATTTTACGCTGCATTCAATACTGTAGTAAAAAATACCATGTTCTATTTGAAATAAAAAAGTTTTGAAGGTTTAAAGGTATCCACATTGGAGATGCGCTTTCGAACACTCTGTATGTGATTTGGCCATTATTGCCATAACACTTTCTACCTACGTCTTTATACTTACATTGACATTAGTAGAACCACTAATCTGATACCTCATCAGCTATTTAATTTCACTTGAAACAGTGCAAACGTCAAAAAATCGACAAAATTGCAAATATCTCAAAAACGGTGGGATGGAGAAGCCTCATGTAAACTAATTGCTAATGACTCGATACATTCATTGTATCGATAAAAATTGTACCATTCCATTTAAAATAAGAAAGTTGATATCAACAGCCTGTATACCGAAAGTGCTATAAAGTTGAAAATATTTTCCTTAAATAGACCACAATATATACACTTTGGCGGAATATTCTGCATTTTTTTGTGAAATAAATAATACTGCAAACAGAATTGTCCTAAATTTTTTTTTTTTTGAAGTACAGAGTGAAAATAAGAATTTTAAGTTGTTAGACACTCCTCGCATCTTAAAACTAAAAATTGAGCATGATTTAGTTTTGTGAATGGATTCCCAGCACCTATCGGCAAACTAAACGATAGGGAGTTCCCGCACCATTCTCTCTGCGTGTGTCCTGAACCGACGGATGTACAGGGCGATTCAAATTAAGCGTGCATCATTGCTATCTCTGTTATTATTGATTCTAGAAAGTAGGTTAAATTAGCAAAGTATTAGGGGTTTTAGCGCTGATTAATATGCAAATATACGAAAAAACCATTGAATGACGCATTTCAAAAAAAAAATTGACATTTATATATATTTTTTAATTGAATGTATATTGTTAAAAAAATGGAAGCTATTTTAATTTATGATGCAAAAGTACACAAGTATAGCACAAAGAACATGTATCTGTTTTGTTAAAAATTGATTCTTTATACTGCTCTACATTTTACAAAATGTAAACCATCAACTTCTTTATTATTCGTTTTAAGACAATACTGTATTAAACTTTTGCATCACAAATTAAAATACCTTCCATTTTTTTTCAATATACAGGATGTTCAATTTACAAAAAAAAAATCAAAATTTCTCAGAATGCGTCATGCAATTGTTTTTTTCGTATATTGCATATTAATCAGCGTTAAATACACTAATACTTTGCTAATTTAACCTACTTTCTAGAATCAATAATAACAGAGATAGCAATGGTGTGGCCTTTATTTTGAATCAGCCTGTATATTGTATGATATATTAAGTTTATGAAGAGGTTTTAACCTATTTATCATGGTAATATATATCAGGATATATATCAACGAGTAAATATCACCATGTATATCAATGATATTTATGAGATATATATCGAGTGATACCCAGGGTCAAGCAAATGTGTGGGAACACCTGCTTTCTGGCTAAATTATGGGTTCTATTAAAAAATAACCTTAAGAAAAGTTTTTGTAGTATTTTTATTCTAGTCTGTGACATGCATTGATTTTCAATCACATAATTCGAGATACGACGTTATCGGTAGTTTTTTTGAATGGATGTTTCTTTCGGATAGACACTTTTTCAAAAATTGCAATGATATATGGTTTGGTAGGTGTGCGATTTGAGATATTGAGATACAGCTGATAAAGAATATTCGTATTTAGATGTTGCTACGGAAACTCCTTTTAGCAGAAATAAAATTATCTGTATCTCTACACATTTTGAAAATGATCAGTAATAACAAAATATTCAAAACAAAACAATTCATAATAAATGTTAAAACTGAAAACCTTCAATAGCCTGGCAATAAACCAGTCTCTCAACGAATGACCTTAATGAGTTCTAAATCGTAGCTTGTGCTATTTCTTGAAAGGTCATCCTAATATGATCTTCCTACCCTTCCAGCGACTGAGGTTTAGTCTTATATACATCAGGTTTCAAATTGCCCGAAAGGAAAAAGTCTTATAGAATCAAATCGGGCGAACAAACAACTTTTATTTAGTTTTCTTATAAAATTTTTTTGTTTCTCTTTAATATTTTAGTTTAAATAATACAAATCTTTGTATTGTGTTGTGTAAGTTAACCGTTGTAAAGGAAGTGACGTGCCGCACGATTAACTTAAAAATGATCAGTACGATTTGAAAACGTGTTGCCTAGTATTCTAATTATCTGTGGGTTTATATAGAAAGCCGCATTCAAAATGATACCATTCTATTTCTATATATGATGTGTATTGCAGAACTGATTCAAAATATTTTGCTATCTATATTTATATTTTCTTTTTCAAACCTAATCAATTAGTACTCTACTAGTAAAACCAGCACTGTCAAAATAAGCAGTGCACTTCCAACACTTCAAAACAATTAGAGCACTCTCATTTGTTTCCAAATTGGACGACACTGTATTCCCAGTGCAAAATGGCAGCTCTAGAGTTATAAGTTATAACATAACACACTGTTGGACACCTGATGTTGGAGGATAAAAACCAGCATTTTCGAAAATTGAATAAAAAGAAAATAGTCTAATAAAAACACATTTTCAACATAAATGATCATAAAACCATAGCTAGGTCCTAATAAGAAAAATAGCAACCCGTAGGAACAGTTTTAAATTTTGGTATTCTATTGACACCTATGTAGAAATAAATTAGAATTTGCATCCATTTGATGGCATACCTGTGTAAAACCGTTTCAGCATATTTACAAAACTATAATTTGCTTTTCTCAAGCTTGCTCCAATGACTCGATAAACCTATTTAATCGCATTTATACAGGTCCTGGACATGGCAAGGTTGTGGTTTGTTACCTCGGGAGATGGGCCGTATATAGACCAAGCAGAGGCAAATTTGATATCGAAGACTTGGATCCACAACTATGCACACATATAATCTATTCATTCGCAGGATTAGACGTTACAAATGATTCCATTAAATCACTAGGTAAGATTTTTCATCATTTTAAAAATTCCCAGTAAACCAAATTCAAATTTCCCTCAATTATTTTTAGTAACTTCAACATTAAAGCATGAAGTGACCTATGATTTTGTATTACATTAATAGTTATTTGAATACCTTTAAGTTGAAGTTACTAAATATAATTGAGGGAAATTTGAATTTGATTTACTGGGTTTTAATGATAGCCAACACACCTCCGGATTTCCGAATAAGCGCATAAGGAACGTGTCTATTGGGGCTCATACAACAAGGGAGCCTCAAAATTCAGCTATCAAAATAGAAAGATACATATATTTTCTTTAAATATTTTAAATATAAATACATTATAATAATAAAAAAACATTATTATTAAAAAATGAATAAAAAATTAATTTCCGAAACGTAAACATGTGGTTATAATCTAATTTTAAAAACCGAATAAGTCAAAGACCAAATATTCAAAAGAATTCTTATAAATAAAGATGTAAAACAATTAATGAAATGAATGAACGCATGCGTATTCAGATGTAATAGTAATACCATCAGTGAGATGGAAAAATTGAAAATTGTTTTTTAAGCTACTTTTGCTCTTTTAAATATTTGGTCAAAGACCTCCACATTGAACTGACAAATATATATATAATGGTGAAAAAAACACCCCATTATGGGGTTGCACCGCTCCCTTATGGAAGCTTTCTGAACTCCATTTTTTGCGGTGGATCAGTCCTCATCTCCATTTTATCTGTGATTTCCCTCCATATCTTCCTGAGTCCAGCTTTCTCCTTCCATTTATTTACTCCTGCTTTTCGAAGGTCGTCTTCCACTTCCTGTAGCCATCTTGTTCTAGGTCGCCCTCGTCCTCTTTTACCCGATGGTTGCCAAAGTAACACCGTTCGTAACACGAAGATGGTCCAGTTCTCCATATATGTCCTAGCCACCTCACCCTTTTTTCTTTATTTCTCTAACCACATCCTCCCCATCTAGTCCTTCAATATTTCGCTGTTCATCCTCCCTCTATATTTCCTTCTTCAACTTTAATCGGTCCTAGTATTGATCTTATCATTCGTCTTTCCGCTATTCTGAGAGCTTCTTCATCTTTTTTTTGTGAGAGTCATTGTTTCGGCAGCATAAGTTATTATCGGCTTTATCATTGTCTTATATATAATTAGTTTTGTATTTTTGGAGACTATCTTACTTTTTAAAATATTTTTATTTGCATGAAATGCTCTATTGCAGCCATAATTTTTCATCAATTTCAGTTTTTCTTCCCCACTCTTTTCCATCATAACGCCTAGATATTTAAATTTACTTGTCTGTTCAAATTCATGTACTCCTATTTTGAATTTTTTTCTTCTTTATGCTTTACCAATGATCATTATTTTGTTTTAGCCTCATTTATTTTTAATCCCAGTTTTTGCCCCTCTATTACGATATCTTGCAGCATTTTTTCATAATTTTTCTCTGCTTAGTTATTAGTACCACGTCGTCCGCATATGCAACCAATTGCCCTCCTCCTGTTCTAATATTGTTCTTATTGATCCTTCTTGTAATATATTCCAGTGCTAAGTTAAAAAGCGTTGCTGACAGTGAATCTCCTTGCCTTACTCCTTTGTTGGTACTAAACTCTTCCGTTTCTCCTTTCTGAGTTATTACACTGGCTTTTGATTCCATCATCGTCATCTTGATCAACCTTCTAAGCTTAACGTCTATCCCTAATTGTTTCAAGGCTGACATAAGTTGGTTTCTATTTTAGCGAATCAAAGCCTGTGGAAGTCTATAAAAAGCATTTCTAATTCCATATTATATTCATGGGCTTTTTCTATTATCTGCTTTACTGTATGTATAGCATCCACCGTTGATCTTCCTCGCATAAATCCGCATTGATACGGTCCTATTACCGTTTCCGCTTTTTCAGCTAACCGACTCTGTATAATTGCTGACACGATTTTATACGCGACATTTAATAATGTAATGCCTCTGTAGTTAGTACAATTTTGTTGGTCGCCTTTTTTATGTATCGTTAGGATTTGTCCTTTCCTCCATTCCTCCGGCATCCTTTCTTCTTTCCATATCCTTATCACTAACTGATATATTTGCTCTCTTACTTGGTGTCCTCCGTATTTTATTAATTCTATATTCACCCCGTCTTCCCCTGGTGATTTACCATTTCTAGCATTGTTGATGATCCGTGTGACGTCTTCCCTTGTTGGTTCTTCCACTTGACCCCTTTCGTTTCCTTCATCGATAATTTCCTCTTCCTGGTATTTCTCATTAAGTAATTCCTTAAATGTGTCTACCCATATTCTCTTATACTGTTTTTCCTCTTCTATAATTCTCCATCTTTATCTTTTACACCGGTAACTTTTCCTTTATATTTTTTATTTTGTTCATTTATCTTCTTGAAAAACTTTTAGTGTTTCTACTGATTCTTTCTATTTCTATCTCATTTATATTATTATTTATCCATTTCCTTTTACGCTCTCTTATATATTTATTGGATTCATTTCTAATTCTTTTATATTCCTGCAAATCTTCTGGTTTACTTGATCTGAGCCATTTTATCCTTGCTTGGGACTTTTCATTTATCTTCATGCGGCACTTCTGGTCATACCATCCTTTTCTATTAGTTCTTCGTTCTCTTCCTATAGTTTCTTCTGCTGCTTTTTCGATACATTTTTTAATGCCAATCCACTCATTATCCACATTGTTCTTATCCTTCTCTCGTTCGTGCAGTAGCTTTTCTAATTTTAATTCATAATTCTCTCTCTCTTCTCGTTTCCAAGTTTGTTTATGTCCCATTTTAAATTTGTTTCTCTTTTTGTTGTTGTCTTTTTTATTTTTTGCTTTATTGTTGCACCTACCATAAAATGGTCTGAATCTACGCTAGCTCCTCTATAGGATCTTACATCTGTTACCGATGATTGCCTTCTTCTGTTAATTAACACATGATCTATTTGTGTGCTATGTCTCTTGTCTGGCGTTGTCCAAGTTATTTTATGCTCCTTGGGATGTTTGAATTTAGTACTACTTATGATCATATCGCTTCTTGCCGCTAAGTCACACACTCTGCGCCCATTATCATTTGTTCTTTCGTGTATGGTATATTTTCCCGCTACCGACGCCACATAGTCCTCTTTTCCGATTTGCGCATTAAAATCCCCTAATACTAATATCGTGTCTTCCCTAGGAATCTTTTCAATTTCTTCTTCTATTTTACAATACATCCTTTCTTTTTCATTTTTATTCGAATTTTCGGTTGGGCAATATACATTTAAAAGAGATATGTTAAATGGTTTACTTTGAACTCTCAAATACGCCATTCTTTCATCAATTGGTCTAAATTCTATTATCCTTTCTCTTATTTCTCCAAACAACATAAATGCCACTCCATATTGTCCTTGTTTTTCATCACCCGAATATTTAAAAGAAAAAAGTGGTTTGTCTATCGTTCCAATCCCCTTCCATCTTATTTCTTGTAAGGCAGCTATACTTATTCCATACTTTTCCAATTCTTCTCCTATTTCCATCATTCTTCCTGCTGCAAGCATAGTTCTGACATTCCAAGTGCTAATTTTCATTTTGTTTCTCTTGTTTGCCTTCTTTCTTCTTCGTTTGGTAGCTCTTTCCAATATATCACAATTTATATTCTCATATTCCATCTCATTATACCTTTTTTCTCGCCGCGTTATCCTATGTTGCTTTTCCTGTACTATCGGCGAAAATTCTATAAGTTTTTTGCCTCTTCTTTTTCTATTGTTTCTTTACTCTTATTCCATCTCCATACCTCACCGTTAATAGTCAGTTTTTTATAACCCATCTTAACTGCATTGGCCTTTTCTCTCTCTGGTCTAGTAAATTGATCGCATAATTTGTGGCCAGTAAGTATGTATACGGTTTGTTACAGCGTTTATTGTCGGAAAAACTATCTTGGGACGAACCTGTATCGGCAACTTTAAGTTGACAATGGATTAAATTCGAGAATGAGTTGGCTATGTTAAATAAGTTAAGCATAAATCGACGTGTTATATGCAAAGACCCGGTTAATGTAGAGCTTTATTTCTTTTCTGATGCCTCAGAAATGGTATATAGCGGTTGGCGTTTATGTACGATCAATAGATCGAGATGGTAAGATTTATTGCTATCTGTTATGTTCAAAATCTAGGGTCGCGCCCATAAAACCTATGACCACGCCTAGATTAGAATTATGCGCAGCACACGTAACTACGAGATTACCAGAGAAAATATTAAATTCTTTAAGATTGCAGATAAAACGAAGATTTTTTTGGATAGATTCAAAGGTTTTGCTAGGTTGGATAAATACTTCAGCAGATTTACTTAAACCATTTGCGAGAAATCGGATTGTAGAAATTCAAAATTTGACCGAAATTGAAAATTTGCGATATGTTCAACTAATGGAAATCCAGCGGATCTTTTATCAAGAGGAATAAGTCAGTTTTAATAATCGAATTAAAACTTTTGGTGGCATGGCTTGCATGGCTAGGTGCAAATTAAAACGAATGGCCTAAATATGACAAAGGTCACCTAGTAGACGAATTACCGCAGCTTAAATCAAATCAAATTTCTTTGGTTAGTGTTAAGTAGAGAATTTTTCCTTTCATGATTTTTCAAATCTATATCGATTAAACGCGTTTGTGCTTATATGTTAAGATTTAAACATAATTGTGTTGATGGGAGGAATTACGATTGCACGGTCGTTAAGTGTAACGAAATACATAATGCTTTTTTAATTTTAATTAAGATTGCTCAATCTACTGCATTTCGTGAAGCTCTATTAATTTAAATCATCATAATACGCAGTTGCTTAAAAAAACTAAACTATTAAATTTAAATCCTTATATCGACGAAAAGGGAATTTTGAGAGTATGCGGTCGCTTAAGCAATTCCGACTTTCATTTTGATAAAAAAACATCCCATACAATTATCATCAAAGCATCCTTTAACAAAGGTAATGCTCAGAGCTAAGTATGAAATGCTTTTGCGTGCAGGACCTCAACAATTACTCGCAAGTGTTCGCGAAAGATTTTGGTCAGTAGGTGGTCGCAACTTAGCGAAATTGAATGTACACCAGCCACATATTCCAATTGTACGACCTACAGGGTAAAATAAAGCCTATATGTTTAGCGTGGATAGTAGACGGATTTATGCATTAACTGGCCGCTTCGAAATATGTAAACACAGATGTGCTGTCTCTGTCGTCATTTTAAAAAAGCTTAGGCTGGATTTATTAATGTGCGAAGTTGAATGCATCTATTATGTATTTGTTATCTTTGCGTAGGAATAAATTTATTTGATGTTTGAAGTATTTCGAATATCTAATCTTATTAAATGGTTTTAAAAGACATTTTCATTTTACAGTTGAACTACGACTAGGAACTAAACCAAAGGCATGTTTAATTATACAATAAATAGCAATATCAATGGGTTTATTACTTCGATTCATTTATACGTTATGCAAATAATAATGAAAGTATCAAAATGAATCGCATAGAAACATTTAAAGTATTCACTATACTGAAATCAGTAAAGCATATCTCGGTTATGAATGAAACACTTTTTTCCGGTATTACTGAACACATTACTAAGTGGCGACAACCCGTATGCTGATGATATTAAACAATATTACATATAGCCTTATTACAGGCAGGACGGCAAATATGCAAAGATTGCACGCTTTTTACAGTAAGAAATTAACAAATTAATGAAATTTCTGCTTTTAACTGTAATAATTAGGAAGAATTTTTCTCCACACGCGGGATTCGAACTGCATCCCCTCGTTTGCCGGACGAGCGCTTTACCACTTAAGCTAGTCGAGGATGCGAAATTCGAGCATTTTAACCGAACATACGTCGATATTAGATCTTGAAAGGCCGGCAGGACGGCAAATATGCAAAGATTGCACGCTTTTCACAGTAAGAAATTAACAAATTAATGAAATTTCTGCTTTTAACTGTAATAATTAGGAAGAATTTTCCCAAGAAAAAATTTTCTCCTAACGCGGGATTCGAACCTCCATCCCCTCGTTTGCCGGACGAGCGCTTTACCACTTAAGCTAGTCGAGGATGCGAAATTCGAGCATTTTAACCGAACATACGTCGATATTAGATCTTGAAAGGCCGGCAGGACGGCAAATATGCAAAGATTGCACGCTTTTTACAGTAAGAAATTAACAAATTAACGAAATTTCTGCTTTTAACTGTAATAATTAGGAAGAATTTTCCCAAGAAAAATTTTTCTCCTCACGCGGGATTCGAACCTGCATCCCCTCGTTTGCCGGACGAGCGCTTTACCACTTAAGCTAGTCGAGGATGCGAAATTCGAGCATTTTAACCGAACATACGTCGATATTAGATCTTGGAAGGCCGTCAGGACGGCAAATATGCAAAGATTGCACGCTTTTTTACAGTAAGAAAATAACAAATTAATGAAATTCCTCTTAATTATTACAGTTAAAAGCAGAAATTTCATGAATTTGTTATATTATTATTCAGATTTATAGCTTCTTCTTTTATGTTGCTTAATAACTAGTTTACTGAGTGATCATTCTTTGAAATACTATGGCTATATTTAGGTTATTTCCTTTAATTTGCTTTTGTATTTTATTTGTTTCGGAGTTTCGGTCAATTGCAAGTAAGTCCACGTGTTTATCGTTGTTATCGCTATTATATTCTTTATGAAGGTAGAATAAATGTGACATAATCGGGTTTATTCCGTAACACATCGTGAACGTTTTAGCAATCATCGTTAATTCGTATCGTTTAAAAAATCTAACGATAATCGGTAAAATGTTTACGATGCGATACGGGATAGACCTTATTATTGATATATATTACTTTCAATGTTTTTTTTTTGTTTGTTTTAACTTACAGTGTTTTATTCAGGAGGAACTTGTAAAGAAGTCGACAGCAGTAATACTTAATATAAAGACCTGTGAACACAGTTACCAGTAATGGATATTACTTGTCGTTTGTCACGGTTTGCTAATATCTAATAATTAATGTACATTCTTAACAACTAAACTATATTTACCGATAAATAGGTACCTACTAACATTAAATGCGTGACACGTAAATACTTAGCTGGGTCTTGTAAGTAATATACAGAGTGTTCTCTGTGAGAAGAACAGTTTGACTATGACGGAATTCAATCAGTGAAGCACGTACACTTCTCACAGAAAAAAATCGGGACACCAGCAATCGTGAATTTCAAAATTTCTTGGGTGTAAATGCAGCTTTCAGAGGATATATGCACTTATCAAAGCCATAAATCACTTTTTTGTGTGTATTATTGCGATCAAAGGTAAAGATTAAAAATTTAAACAGAAATATAAATGTATATAGAGAGAAAAAGGTTTATACATTAAATAAACACATTGGAATTTCGGTGGCGGTGTTTCCTTAGAAATACCGAATACCGAAATATTAATGCAAAAAAAATACATAACAAACAAAAGGCCTCTTGCGTAGACGGCACAATTTAGAAATACACATATATGTATTTAATTTGTTTGATGTTATGTAGAGATAATCTTTTTTTAAGAAAAAATATGGCGATGGGATTTTAAAATTATATTACCTATTACTACGATATTAGTTACTTAGTTTGATTTATGCTCGCGAGTATTGCTTTAGCAATAGACAATATCTCAATCAGCCTCCTGAGTTTTTGAACAATGTGATTTTCACATTGATTAATTACACTATTATTAATGTATTCATTATTGTTGTTGTTTAGTATTCTTAAATATTGTACTACTACAAAATATTTTTCTATGTTTAAAAAATTACCAAAACAGTTTAAGATTATTTATAACATTTTTACAGCAATTAATTTCGCAAAGAAATTATTTATTTTATTAACCCTCCGTTTATTGTATTTTTAAGAAATATATCTTAACTATCGCTGTGTAATCCAATGTCGTTCTATTTTATTGAAATATAGCTAACACTTTTAGTCTGTAACACAGCTTCAGGCAGTAGCAACGAAAAAGTATTAAATGTATCAAATTCAAAAATAAATATTTTAGCACTAACTGAGATTGACGAACAATATGCTTTCTTACAATGTTTGTTATGTATTATAAATCCAATAATATTTTAAATAATTGTTAATAAACCTGTCCTTTTGTAAAGAGACCCAGTGTTGGCCATATCTCAAGAAAATAGATCAACGACGTCAGATTACGCAGGCGATAGCTAAAATATATTTTCTGAAAATACAATAAACGGAGGGTTCATAAAATAAATAATTTCTTTGCGAACTTAATTGCTTTATTTAAGAATTTTATAGATAATCTTGAGCCTGGTTTTGGTATTTTTTTATAGATAGAAGGAAACTTTACAGTAATACAATATTAAGAATATTAAACAACAATAGTAATTAATACATCAATAATAGTGAAGTCAATAAATCTGTGAAAATCACATTATCCCAAGACTGAGGAGGCTGACTGACATATTGTCTATTGCTAAACTAATACTCGCGAGCATAAATCGAAGTAAGTAACTAATATCAAAGCAGCACTAACAAGTAACATAATAGCTATTATTAATAAAAATTCCATCACACATGTTTTCTTAAAAAGAATTATCTCTACGTAACATCAAACAAGTTAAATATATATATACTTCTAAATGAAGCCGTCTATTCAAGAGTTCTTTTTGTTGTTAGGTATTTTTTTTCATTGGTATTTCTAAAGGAAACGCCGCCACCGAAACTCCGATTTGTTTATTCTATACATAAACCTTTTTCTCTCTATATATTTATTTTTCTGTTTAAATTTCTAGTCGTTACCTTTGATCGCAGTAATATACATAATTAAGTGATTTATGGCTGTGATAAGTGAATACGTCCTCCGAAAGTTGCATTTACAATCAAGAAATTTTAAAATTCTCAATTGCTGGTGTCCCGATTTTTCCTGTGAGAAGTGTACATGTTAAAATGGCTCCCAGACGTGTGTAGCTTATTGATTTATTGTTACTAATAGGTAATTTTATCGATAGAGGATATTTGATCAAAGGCTGTATAAAATAATCCAAGGATAAAGAAAGAAGGAAAAGTACACCCTAAAAAAAAACGTGGTAACTGCGCTACCTCCTATTTTTGGGGTAATTTTACCACATTTTTTTTTAGGGTGTACGAGAACTGTTTAGTAATTGTATAATCTAGAATTATAAAGGAATAAACTATGTATAACCTGTATTAGGCACAGTCTCTGTCCGCAGTATTATTAGGGTCATTTACGATTTCAGCAAGATAAAACTAATCAGCAATATTTACTAAAATCTTACAAAAGCTATTAATAAAGCACTTATTTGAGCTCTTCTTTGAGCCATTTGTAGAATTCTTTTTTTTAGAAAGATTACTTTATTCCATAAATGAATTTTAATTAATTTTTTTGCTGACTATTTTTTTATTTGTCTTACTTGTTTACTTTAATTTGTTTTTTTTTTTTAGAATGAACGTATTAATATATCTTCAATTTAGATTTCTATTTCTTTTGTAATTGTTTTTATTTGTTCAGTAGCAACAGAATATTTGTTTTAATTTGTTTTGGCTTAGAATCAACTGTATTTTATTAAAATGTAGCTTGTTTATTATTGTGAGTACATATTTTCTTTGTTTTTTTTTTTTTTGCTTGAATTTATACTTTATTTATTTACTTATAGATACTAGGGCGGTAATTGATGTTCTTGTTCTTTTTCATTGTTTTTGACTAGTTATATATACTTAAATTGTGTCCTATAATAAATATGATTATTATTATTATTATCTTACTAGAATCGTGTGGCCCCAATATTGTGGGCAGGCACTGTATATAAAGGCCTATATATTTATAAAGATACAATTATATTTGAAGGTCTTCTATTGCTGTTAAAGCCTTTTAACTATTAATACTAATCGATATAGTGGCAGGAAATAGTTACTTTACCTTAAGTAAACAATGTAAACAGCATATTATACAGAACTTGTGTGCGGTGCATGTGTTCGCATATTTTAGAAAGCAAGCGTTTTGATAAAACACCTCCGTTGTTTTACCACATAAAGTTGGTGGAATTGGAATGGTCGTTGTAGCAAATTATAAATCGAAACGTGTAAACGGAACGCAACACAGTTTAAAATTCGCTGTCGCAATTTGCATTGTAAAAATTGGTTACTAGAACAGAAACGACCTGAACGGACTACCAATGTAATATTTTTCATAAATCGCCCATTACCATAATTTACCTATTTGGAATGTAACGTAAGTTTTTCTTGCGCACAAGACACGCACTGGCGGCTGTTAAAAAGCATGCCCCAATATTACCTTCGAAATTCCTATTAATTTTTATAAACGAAAATTCATTACGTATGAAATAGCATCCTTATACAATTCTGGCTACTTGTGTGAAATTTGTTTGCTGAAGGTCGGGATTACTAAATAGGTGCAAGTGTAACATAGTGTTTTGATTCTCTTTTCAGACCAATTTCTGTCTGTGCGCGTGCAATTTCCGGTACACTGATGTGTATCGTTTCAATTAAAAATAGAAACTTCATGTCGCAGCCTGTCTTAACTATACTACACGGTTGTTAGAAATATCCGGCCGAAAATGAAGAGAAACTAACACATTGTGATGGTTTTGCGGTTGATTCTTATTGATGGGATTTCAGTTTTGTTATAATCGATATCGTATATCGAATTCGTATTTCCGAAGATTGTTGTCATCAGTAGAAAAACTGTTTCTAAATTATCGTTTTACTACATCAGCAAAAATACGCACATAGTGCCTGTCATATCCTCCAAAATTTATTAATCAAATAAGTTGTATCATATGTAATTGGCCCTGTTTTAGTCGATTTATGTAGGTGCGTAATTGTTTAATTGCATATATCTTTTTAAATTTCATATTAAGGAAAGACCACTAGTTTTCTATTTTTAAAAGGAGTGTTACAGGAACATTGACAATTATCAAAGTATACATCGATTCTTCTGATTATGTTTTTACACGCTGTTAAGAAATGTGTACTTTTTTAAGCAAAAGTAAGACTTTCAGTTCTCTTTAACCTTTCATCGACTCGCGCGGACAGATAGATGTCATGTTCCTATTCGCGCAGTGGACATTTTGGCCGTTTTGAGATTTTCAACATTTTAACTATCGGTTTCAAAATAATTAGAACCTTAAACATTTTTGAAAAAAAAAAATATTGATTAAATGAGAATCTACATTAATCACAAAAAACGTTAAAATTTCATTTTTTGTCCTTTGGTGATTAATCGTATCATATCTTTTGTTAGTTACTGGTTCTTGCCTGTAAACAATACAATATAATAATATTATAGCAAACAAATAATACTATAACATAATATAAGTTTGTCTGGAGGTTACTAGCATTTTACTGAGTGGTGTTTGCACATGCTTTTTCACAATCCTTACTTTTCAATCGGGTTCTATTGTTTTTGCTTGATTAGATGAGATGTAGCATATTCTTCTCTTAATGTCTGGGCTGGCTAATTAGCTGAACTGCTAGCTCTTCGTCATGAGTTCGTCCAAAACAGTTTTTCGTGTTTTGGAAGATGTATTAATTTGGTTCTCTCTTTCAAGTTGTACTTCATTAAGTCCATCTCCAAATAGAATAGGTACGTTCTTGTTATGTTAACCTCTACACGAAAGCGAGATTGAAAATATGAGAATTGAAATATCCTTAACAAATTTATTCCAGTTATAATTGTAAAAGATACGCGCATCACACAAAGCAATATATTTTAATTGGTATTGAGCAGGTTTTTTGGATATGTAATGGGTGAATAAGCAGCGTCGTCTAAAGCTAATATTTAATAAGCATTTCATCAATCTTGTGTACTCTCCCAGGCTGGTTGATTTTTGACCGTTGGCGGTGAAACAGTTTAGTACTTCGCGATTGGAGCCAGCAAGTTAGCATTTGCTTTATGTTCTGCTCTGGTATTTATGTTAACAAATCTTAGGGACCTTAGCCTTTATTTTCACTAAAATTTGGTTCCTAAAATTATCGCTCTCGTCCCATTGGCAGTAAATAAAATCAGAAAGTTTGGCCCGATTTTTTAGCTTTACTGCAATGAAATATAATTTCAAATCTGTCAGTTCCCCTTACCGCCAAAATGATTTTCTGCGTTGGAGTCCAAATCAATATTTGTAGTACTGTAAGATTTTATGTTACAATCACATCTGGAAGTCCGAAGTAGGTATTAAATTATCAACACTGAGAAAAATGGGTTAAATAAAGTGTTTACTTGATAAAAAATCATTTACAATAGATAAACCTTTACTTGCAACTATTCTCCTCAATTAATACCTGCAACTAAACCTAGTTTCCTGAATGCAAGTTCTTACTGTAAATAGACTCTATTAGCGGCTATTGTACATACAGCGTACCTGAAAATTCTTGTGTAATAATCGTAATCAAACTGTTGATATGTGGTAAGTAACGTATTACTTGTGACTATTGGTACTGTGTCTAACTACAGCACAGTACAAGAACAATAATACTGATTGCTATTAAACTCATGTATTTTCAGAAATAAGTAGCAACTTGCCACAACTATAATTATTTGAGTTTTACTGCATCTCGTGTGTTTTCGGGAACCTTGGGGCAGTTTTACCGTATTTTGCGCATAACCGTCATAACTAGTGTCGAATCACGTACACGCGATAGACGGATAAATCTCTTTCTTTTTGGGGCTTCAACTTCACTACTTAAATGAATTTTACAGAGGTAACATAGGTAGATCGTAGATCATCTTTTGATATGCACCCTTCATAATCATAAACAATATATCAGAATGTATTAAACATTTAAGAGTATCGGTAAGTTGTATAAGGATTCCATTCAATCAGTTGGGTAATTGTTATCCTTCTAAAGCTTGTTATGAAACGTCTGTTCAGATTATTCGGTTATGTACTGGTTCTTTGTTGGTATTATGTAGCTTAAACATTATATTACATTCATATCAGGTAGTCACTGTGTTTGTCCTATACAAAATAAAACTATTACTAATAATACTGCTTTTTTTTCTTAAGTAATAAATATTATGTACCATCTTTAGCAAATTAAATGCGAATTTAAGCTCCACAAATCTTCGATTATTAATGCAATCGAAGTTACAGCACACTGAAGTAGTAACTAAAAATTATTTGCAAACAATTTTTAATTACGCATTGCTCGGTACGCAGTACCTACTTATAGTTGCATAAATAATCGAAGATTTGTGGAGCTTTTTGTTGTACTTTATCAGTTATTCACACAGAGTACATAGTAAGCTATTTAATAAATACAGTCGCGACAAATGTTATAGGCACCTTTAACAAAACTAATGGGTTTCATGTTTCTTGCATTTTTTTTGTGACAGTTATTTCAACGTTTATTTAATCGTCTTTATGGTTACAATAGTCTTTATAGATACCCTTTGTAAATGTATTTTTTTTTTTATATATTTTCAAGTCTTCGAGATGTCACTTTTCCCCTCCCATCTAAAAAGTATTATAGCTGTACTAAAAACACTCTAATATGCAACAAATTAATTAGATCCCTTAAAATACTACATATTTATAATGTATTTACCTACAAGTTCTTATTTTCTCATTTCTTACTGTGATATTCGCCCAAAATTTAGGGTGCCTATAACATTTGTCCGCCACTGTATTTACTAAACCTCCTAGTTTTGTACGCTAACCATCATCGAAAACAAATTTAAAGTAACCATTGCATATTTGTAGCAAACCATTACCTTTTATATATCAGGTATTTAGTAAACGTGCATTAATGATACTGTTTCCTTATCACAAGTAATCCAAATAGCTTGTATTAATTGAGGTTAATAATGAAGGTGTGATAGCCATTATAGAATAGTTCACACATAGCAATACATCCATTTGACATGAGCAAATCTTTTACTTACCGCAACTGCATATATTCTTTGGCTTAACTACTTCAGTTCAATTATCGTCAGTAACTTCATAAGTTACCGGTATGAAACAGACCGTAAGTACCTTAGATTGCTTCTTGTTAGTATCAGTGTTAGGATCTCTTTTTTACTAGTGCTAAGTAATTTGTGCTTTTGTCCCTATACAGCTGGACTTTTTACTTACGATAATTATATTTTATTTATGATTATTTAATACTTTTCTCAGTGAGATAAATTGCTTCAGTATATTCTTTAATCTCCGAGTTTATAAGATCTTATAAGAATGGCCTTCTAAGTAATTGTAATAATACCTATAAATACGGTCTTATGATTGGTTATGATAATGAATGAAATAATCATGTATCTATCCAGTATCTCTAATTAGAATATTTTCCGAACATGTTTCGCTCATAAGAGAATCATGCAGTCTTCCTGCTACATAGGAGAAACATTTTAAAAGCTAAAAAAACAGACTTGCTGCACACAACAGAGATGAAATAATCAATCCACCTCAACTACCCTTAGCTGTCATTGTGTAACACTTAATTTTAACGAAGCGAGAATTTTAGCAACAAAACCCTCTTGAACTATTCATTTTTAGAAATATGGTTCCTAAACAATATTTGAATTCCATTAACTTTAAAAGGGATACTGAAGGACTTAGTGACATTTATGCTGATTTATTTAATCTTTGATATCTTTCTTTTTTTAAGTTTAATTTTTATAATATTGTTGTTACTCTTGTTTCTTTTACTTTGAAGTCATTGTGTGTCAATTGCTCTCAATATTTTCAACATCTGTGTATGTTACTTTTCTACGTCTTGTTAGATTTTATACTTAACTTCCCATGTTGTATTTGCGTGTTCTTGCGATATAATTTTACTAATTTACTGAATTGTAAGTGTATTATATTTATTACATTTTAGTCTGCCCTGAGAAACATAACAATATTTTGATTATTGAAAATTTGGCAATACAGAATAAAGAATAAAAATATGTTTAGCTTTTTACCAACTTGCTAATCCTTGATTAAATTTAGAGTCATCAATATTGGAGAAATAATGCATCAATAATTAAACAACCTGCACGAACTTTTCCTTATAAGCCTATCATCATTCTCTTGAACCGTCTCTATGTCGGCGTGACGGAACGTAGGCTCTGCCAATTCATTACTAGTCCAATTCCTATACTTGTCTACCGAACGTTCAAGGATAATTAATTCGTTACGTAGCACCGACATGCTAATGGACCATTTTTTACGGCCATAAGTATCGAGATTAAAGCCCACCATACGACGACGTAATTTCGCACCTACGTTCCGAATCTGTTCGCTAGGGACCGGCCCACGATCTACCACCTGGCCCATATGTGGACAAGTTTCTATTCCTCTTCGTCACGTCGTCCCCACATGAAAACATACTCGCGTCGGACCGAACGCAAGACACGACAAACACGAGGAAAACAGATGCAATTCAAGCTGTTCGACACTTACTACTTCTCCGATCCTTTCCTTTCCGTTCGTTCAGTAGCTGTTCGAGACCGGTCGTGCGCGCGAGTCTCCGGCATTCGTATATGTTTTCCCCAGTCGTTCTATTGTGTATTACGCGCAGCGTATGCGTGTGCAGAAACCGGTGTGATTCGTGTTCTTGTTCTGGTTCCGCGAGAGATTCGAAATAATCGCAAGAAAGGTGCGCTATCGCCGATGAAACGCAACTGTGTTTGTGTGGGAAAAAGTAAAGAGCAGCTGTGAAGAAAGTGAAATTCTACAATCGCAGATAAAATTATTAATGTCGATTGAAAATGTGGAAACGTCACATGTCAATGTTAACATCGCAGTTATTATACGAATTTTGATGTAATCAGCATACTTAATGATACCTCTTGTCTTTTTCTTTTTTATTCTGTGCAAGAGTATATAGATTTATCAAAAAATCTTATTGAGCTTCCTATACATACAAGGATTTAAAGAGGTGTTAATTTTAATTCACGCTATTCAAGATAGATGTATAATTACGTGATTATTATAAATAGAAACGGTACTACAATCGATTCCTTCGATTGAGTAGCACGATAATAAGCTGGTTGCATATATTGCTAGTTACATAGCAAGGTATGTTCTTAAATAATTCAAAGCAAATAACAATCAATATAACTGGAAAAGTAGCATTACAACATTTTTCGATCAAATACATTTTGACGTGGGTATTGATCTTTTCCAATTTAAAGGGCGATTCAGTTGTACTTTTTTTGTGCAAAGCTGTTGGAATTCTGTAATTACTGTTTGTCATCCAACGATCTTGCATTTTCCAATTTTTTAAGAAAAAGGATTCCTGGAACTATATGTATTTATTTTATAAACCGTGAAACCACATATGACAAACTTAGGTTTAATTTTAGCTCCTTATTTATTATACATGGAATTGTTAGTCATGGTTGGTAGTATTTTTCATTGTAAAACATCAATATAACCATTTAAAATCCTAAGTTTACCATTTCCAATTTTTATTCAGACAGGTTTTTTTTCTGAATTTTTTAAATTCCTTCTTCAATATTTTTAGGGCTTCATTCATAACATTATCGACAACTTTTATGCTTATAATCATCGCATATGTTTAGAATTTATTTGTCACTTATTTGGTGCTCTAAAGCAATTTTTTTTCGACACTTTCAGTACAAGATAATTATTCCACTTATTTCTTCAGACATTTGAATTTTTCCCAAAAGAAAAGCAAATATATTAAATTCATTCGTCACTGTTAAGTTTGATTCCCAAAAAACATTTTTCTAATTTTGGAATACATAAAAATCACCTTGAGCTAAGACGGATGAGCCCACATTGTGACGAAAGAAAATATTAGGTGACAACTCCTTACATGTTTTTTTTTTCTTCAAGGGAGGAAAACTGTCCTGTTTTTCGGGATTTTTTTTGGAAAATGTCTCCCAATTTGATTAGTTTTTTTGTTTTCTCAGCTAGTTCTACACCGAATGGCGTTGACCTCATGTTTTTTTTTTAACTCCCTACTTAAGGTACGCGCGCATACCCTCTATGAAGTTTCCCAGGCGTTGGAAAACATAAAGTAAATTTTGTTTTCTAATATCTAAAAATATATTTTCTCTAATTCTCTAATTATTATAAAATGTCGGTATATGCAATAAGGTAATTTATTTTATCACAACTGATATCCTGCTTTACACATAGAAGTAATTTCTAGCAGCAAGTGAGAATTTCTCTCCTCCTCATATATTTATAAGCAAATGAATATAATCTGTTGATCGAAGAAAATTATTTTCTCAATATCTCAAGAAATTAGTTCCTTGCTTGAAGAAATTTTATATCACTAGATAGAAATTTTTAAAGGATAACATTTGTTACAAATAAATCTTTTGTTTAGAAATTAGTAAAATTTCAAGAAAATGGTGTACATATTACATTTAAGTACGCCTATTTACTCGGATCTAATAAATTCTCCAAGATAAAGAAAATACTATCTTACATTTAGTAAAAATCTTTAAGAATATAAAAGTACTTGGCTATAGAAAACGTTTTTCTGTGTGTAAAAGGATTATATGAAATACTTAAGAACTACGAAGATACATATCAAAATTTCGAAAATTCCCTTAGCAATATTTACCTTGTTGCATCGTTGCGTGACGTACAACTAACCGCAGTGTGTCCAAAACAACACAAAAAGTTTTTCTTTTTTTTTTCTTTCCCAGTTTCCTATTAAAGCTTTCGGTTTTGGTTGTTCCCATGAAGATATTTCCCAAATGTAGACCTCATAGCCTTCACCTTAAATGCACTTTTTATTACAATCAAATGTTTACTCTAAAATCGTATAGTTCTTGAGAATGAGCCCAATTGAAAAAGGTGAGGTGGAATATTCCACACACACTTCTCCTGATAATAATTTTGCATTTCACAATTCGCGCGGTCAAAAAGTCACCCAGACCAACTCAACAGGTGTCTATGTGCGATTTTTTTCTCAGTTCAAGTGTCGTGATCAGAAACATATCGAATGACTTTCCAAAATTAGTATATTTCTATTAGATCTCATTGTGATTCGTGTGCCAGACCAGAATGTCTTCATTTAAGCAAACAAAAATGTATCAACTATAGTTCCCCTATCAGGATTCACAAAAGACGCCTCTTTCCCTTTAACTTCGACTTTTTCCTCTTATCACACATAAATAAAATTTAATTAGTTTTTTCGAAATTAAAATCTAAAAGATCTTGAGGTCCAGTCACTTACGAAAAATTAACAACGTCAACTGTAACAAACTGATTCATTTTTTTATATATATAACTGCGATACCCTCATTACCTAGACACAATAAATATTGATGTAAAAAGATCGAAGATTAGCAATTTCTAATTGAATTTATTTGTCTTTTGTTTCATTATGGAATTTGAAGATTTTGTTTTACGATTAGTTTCAGTTTCATCTTTATTAAGCAAATACCAGAGTTACCAGAGTACAGTTATCTATTAGTTAATTAACAGTAACAAAGAATTATATAAATTATGATGATGACGTAATATAATTAAAAATAGCCTGCACACAATGCAAGTTAAACGGTAAAAAGAAGAAATAGAATAAATTATTACCTCAAAATATTCAGTCAAAATCAAATATTGCATTTCGTCAAACTCTAAATTTCGTTTTTTTGTTTCTTTATAATCCAATGTTTACTACTATTTATATATTTTTATTTTTCAGTAAGAATTTTCTATTTCTCAGTGTTATTTGGCTAATAACTGTATTCTCTAAACTAAATCTCAAAATTTAATAGTAAAAGATAATTTAAATAAACTGAAATTAGGCCGTACTGATTTCCTGTCTTTTTATTTTTATTATTGATATACCTAATTATAGACAGCTGTAAATATTGTCTTGCATATTATACATAAATGTTTCTATTTAATAGAATTGTTGATGTAGAATTGAAAGATAAAACGATGTTATTGTCATTTGACTAAATTTCAAATAATAAGTAAAGTCACGAAAAAGATCGGTGTATAATTAAATTAGAGTAATACCGGTTCGATTTCCAATCTTGTTTTATTTAATTTTAATTTCGCTACATGTTTCGATCCAGTAGGATCCTCTTCAGGCGAAAGATGTCATATATAGATACGTTAAATATAAAACGATGTGTCAAGAAATAATATACAGATATGTATTGATAGTATCTCCAAATTAAAATCAAACTAATTAACAATAATACAATTACACAAACACGTTAAAATCTATTTATACATCCAGAGAATAAACAAAAGAATATTAGAATTTTGTTGTTCATTCTCTAGATGTTTCTCTCAGAATATTAGAATTCTCTTATTTATTCTCTAGAGGTTAAATAGATTGTAACATGCTTGTGTAATTGTATTATTGTTATTTACTTTGATTTTAATTTGGAGATACTATCAACACATGTCTGTATATTATTTTGTTGACACATCGTTTTATTTTTTACTTATATATGACATTTTTCGCCTGAAGATCATCCTACTGGATCGAAACATCTAGCAAAATTAAAATTAAATCAAACAAGATTGGAAATCGAAGCGGTATTACTTTTAATTTAGATTTTATATCTTCATGGAATGCTTTAACGAAATTTGATTAATTATTTATGTATTTAGAAGATGAATTCGTTCCATTTAGAGTTGAGTATTAGGTATTTAGACAATACAACTTGCCTTTCTTCCAATGACTGCTTAAGGTTTTTTAAAGCATTATTACAGACGCAATATGTATTAAACAGCGAAAAAAAATGTGAAAATAAATGCTTTATCAATTTAGGTCAAAATGAGAGTATGGATAAATATACGCATACTTATCTTCCAAACTCTCAGCCTGCAATGGGACACCTATAACAAGTAGTAAAAATTATAATTCAAAACCGGCATTCTTGAAATAAACAAAACTTTTATCTGGGCTGTTTGCTACATAGATTGTTTTTGCATAACTATATGCGCTTTGAACAGGAGTAGTAATAAAAACAGAAAAATTGAAGGTGAATTCAAACAGTTAATAAATTAGCTTAAAGGAAAATAAAACAAATTTTTATATTTCCATATGTATCTTCAATTCGTTTGAAATATCGACTCATGCGTTGCATTTTATCATTGATTTTTATTATTAGTATTATCAGGATTTTATCTAACTTCTTTAACTTTAAACATGTTTATTTATTGGCCTAAATATTATTTATATAATTCGTCATTTCCTTCACAGTGCAAAATTTCAATAAAATGTTAACATTTATTTAATCCATGTGTACGTGACAAAATATGTTGTGTTAACGTGTCCAATAGTTTGCGTGGATGATAATAATTTTGTATATACGATATATAGCTTCAAATATAAGTAAACAAACAAAAACTATACGAAAGTAGCCTATGTATTTATACCTACATACTTTTATATACATATGTAGCACTCACATTCTTCTTTACCGATTTAATCGTTTTGTTTTTTCGGACAATTCTCAATACCAATTGCACTTTCTCTTTGTATCGGTGATATTTATTCTTTATTCACAGATTTCAATCGTGAAAGTTATTACAAGGAAATATTTGCAAACAATAGGACTTATACCTAAGTATACGATCTTTGTAGTTTAATTTCTCAATGGCGGACAATATTATCAATTTTCAACTTCTAATTTAAAGTGCGTCTTCGTTAAACTGTATACTGTGATGCTGAATGGCCAATTACTCGTCATTACTTTCCTTGAAAAATCCTGAATTGAGTTTATTAAATGAAATCTCGTTTCCACCAGCATTATTTTCTAATTCTGAATCGGAATCTAATACGTCTTCGATAATATCACTAACAATGTTTTGGGATTTATGAATATCGTCTTCGTTTTGTAGCCATTTGACAATTTCAAGTGGAAGATTTGAGTCATTCAAGTCATTGAGTGCCAAACATAGCCTCGTATGGAGTCCGCTGAATGCCTCTGTGAAAAAAATCTTTTTTCTTTTTTAATTGCACAAATTAATTAATTAGACTTTCCGACCATTTGAGCGCCTGATTCTGTTGCATCCAAATTATTAAAAATCTTTATTTAATTTATTAAATATCTTAGTTTGCTAGCTCAATATATCTTTTCGCTTTGCGAATGACATGGCTTTCCATGAATTATTTTTGCTTGAAACATATCTGCAAACCTGTTAATTATTTCATTCAAGCACTCCTTGGCGTTGTCACTGTGAAGTATGCAGGGTGCCCCGACAACACAAAAATATCTATCAAGTTATATGCAACTTTTTCTGCCCGTATAGTTTTTAGGACTTTTGGAAACACAAACTTGATGAGGTGATCTTGATAATTCATGATAAACTTATATGGGGCCATCCGGTTTTGTTTGCATATCAATTAAACCAATATATCCTCTTTATTAAATCCTGTGGAAATTAATTGGCACATAATACAGAGTTTTAAATACTCTTCTGGGTTATTACAACACTTCTTAGCAGTTTCTTTTTTTCCATTCCTAATCTTCTTTTATGACAAGTATCTTTGTGAGTTTTCTTTAAAATAGCATGTCTTAATATCGCAATAATACTTTATAAAAAACACATCGTCATTGTTACGTTTTGCAATAGTCTTCTCATTTTGCACTATTTTTATAATTTCATATTTATTTAGACGTCTATAATCTTGGGAGCTTATTTTTTGCTTTTTTCTTTCTCATGCTATTCTTGACTTTATTGAATACTAATCAATGGTCAGTACAGTGGTACAACCATTTTCACTACTCTTTTCAATGAATTTACGAAGCTTGTTTTGTTTGCATGTTTGTCAACTGCATTTTTTTCAGTCTCCATAATTAAAATATTTACTTACTTCCAAATTTCGTAGTTAAAAACCACTAATAAACAAACTACACGAAGACACTCCGTAAACATGATTTGGGGTTAGGTTGTTCCGTGTTTGTGGGCCGATTGGTATCAGTACATTAAGTATGCACGCAGTTCCGGATGTGTCCGAAGTGAACTATGCAGATGTCTAATCCCTCTCATTATTTCGGCATGTGGTATTTTTGTTGTGGACATCCATATGTCCGAATATATCGGCCACGCACGGGCCGAATTTACCGTCTGTATCCAACAATATTCTTCACATTGCAATTGTAATTTTACCACTGTAAATTTGTCTTTTGTTTGAATTATACCAGGTGTCCTGTATCGTTATGTTCACATTTTGGGAGTGTAAAGTAGACTTCATTTCAAGTAACATAAACGCAAAATTTGTATATCCATTTTTATTTGTTTCAGAGTTACAGATCTATAAATGTGATTGTCAAGTCATGAAAGAAAAATGTAATATTAAAGTCAATACAAACTGATTTTATTTAAAAAAGTTCAATTAATAATATTGTCACGGATGGTACACACTTTACTCTCTGTTTATCCTTTTATTTAAAAACGAATATAAAAATAAGTAAAATTGACAACTATTTTCTTTGACAAAATTATCAACAACTCTATATCAACGCACTATGCCAACTCCAAAAATTAACTACATTTCGATTGTTTCCTGGCAGCCAGCGGTAAACTTTCTAGATGCTGCGCCGTCACAATATTTTCGAAATGCCCACTTCCTTATTGAATGCTGGCTTGTGCCCGTAAGCCAACAGAAGAAGTACTTATCCGAATTTCATTCTTGTTTTGTCGGATTTGCTCTGCAGCCAAATGAATACGATCCAACAACTCTTTTCGTGTGTTTGAAACTTGCGCGTAGAGTAAAGTTTTCATGTACCCTCATAAACAAAAGTCAAGCGGATTAAGAACGAGTGATCTGGGTGGCCACGCAACAGGACCACCTCAACCAATCCATCATGAATAATTGACGTTAACCCAATTTCGGACAGCAATTCCGAAATGTGGTGGTGCCCCATCCATGTGAAACCACATGTCTCGTCGAACATTCAGTGGGACATCCTCTAAAAGGCCTGACAGTTCGTCAATAAGAAATTGAAGGTAATTGTCCGCATTTAACCTCCCAGGAAGAACGTCAGGATCAATCAATAAGTCGTCGATTAGGGCCACCCAAACGTTAATAGAAAATTCATGTTGAAATGTAAATGGGCGTATAGCTTTGGGATTTTCTGATGACCACCTATGCAGGTTTCTCAGATTTGTAACATCACTTCTCGTGAACGTAGATTCAGGTAGAATAAACTAGACCATAGTGGTCTGCTTCAAGCAAACCGTGTCCCCTGAGATAGTGATATGGATATAAGCTCTCACGTTTTAAAATTTCCCAAACTGTCATTCGTGGCACTCCTAGTTGTCTAGCGATTCGACGTACACTGAGAGTTGGATCCCTTGTAACAATAGCTACTGCTTCTTCCTCTAAGTCTGCTGGCAAATTTACTCCTCAGTCGACAAGATAATCACGCAGCCCGCGTTCCCGAAATTGTCTGTGTACTTCCAGAAACGTTCTGTAATGAGGAATGCAACTATCGGGAATCCGATGTCGGTATTCAATAACTGCTTGACGTGCACTGCCGTTACAGTAGCCATACACAAAATGAATGTCAGCATAGTCTTAAGAAGAAAATCGGCAAGGCATTTTGAATAAAGAAAAGGTGTCCACTCACTAATAAGCTTTATTGTATGATATTCATGGTTCAGCACTTACCAAATAACTAAGAACCTTTTTTATCATAAATCAATTTCCAGTATGTGCTCTTTTTTGTAGATCTCAAAGAAATACTGTATGCACTTCGGCACGTGTTTATTTATTTTAGGATACATTTTATTATGCGATGTTAACAATCACAGGCCTGTTATTGAATCGTATAACTTTTATTAAAATAAAATCAGTTTGTATTGACTTTAGGATTACATTTTTTTCATGATCTGACTATCACATTCATAGATCTGTAACTTTGAAACAAATTGAAAGGAATATACAAGTTTTGCGTTTTTGTTACTTGAAATGAAGTCTACTTTACACTCTCAAATTTGAACATAACGATACGGGACGCCTTGTATAATAGCTTCC